>APFE031585885.1:0-18209 GCA_000404065.3 Pinus taeda | reverse complement strand
GGCAACTCACTCAGATGAAAGATCACAGTACAACAGGTTAACAACAAAGAATTAGAGATCAAACTACAAAGAATGAAGAAAGAGAGGTATACATAGGTTCACCTTGACCAAGGTGTGTATACATGCAGGTTCATTGAACACAAGTAGGGTATATGTACACATTCACTTTCACAGAAGGAAAAGCACGTATATCTTGGAAAAGTAAGTTTTTGGTCCATGGTATTTTGATCCATGGTATTGGTCCAAGGAGTTTGGTCCGAGGTATTAACTCTAAGTATTTGGTCCAAGGTATTCGTCTTAAGTGGTTTTGGTCCATGGTATTGAGAAAGGCCTAAAACTATAAGAGGAGAATATCATTAGGCCAATTGTGCAAGTATCAAATATCTGATGAAGTGTGAGATCTAGTATGCAGGTTATTGGCTTATAGTGCAGTCCTTAATCTAAACCAGGGGTGAACCTTAGCGGTTGATGGAGGATAAGATCTAATGATGGATCAGGATCTTAAGGCTTGGAATTAATTATCTTTATATGGTTTGATCATGTTTATTCTAGATATAAATACTAACACATGTATTGTTCTATAAATATTATGATCTGGGAATAACTGAAATCTAGAATAGCTGCAGAATTACGAATTAATTTTTGCAGATGTATACGCTGGTTGACTTTGAGAAAAGCACATATACACGCAGGTTTGACACATGGAAATAGCGTATACCTTATAAAGTATTTTTTCGTTGTTTCTGTTTGTTGTTGTAGATTTATGGGTTCTGGTTTGGGTTCCATTTACTGTATTCTGGTGACAGTATTCTGAATGATCAGATTGATGGGTTGTTGAAGTGATTGATTGATTCGGTTGTGGTTGGTTCAAAAAGTAATTGGTTGATGTAGATGCATTTGATGATTGGATTACAGTTATGATGTTGTTGATGGATCCAGTCTGAAAATTTATGAAACATGTTCATTGGAGGAAGAAAGAAGGCCGTAGCCTTCTGTAGGTCGCAACCTACATACTGGTAAACAAATCGGCTAGTACAAGAGTTAAGGGGTTGTAGCTCCCTTCCAGTAGAAGCTAGAGAACAAGAGAAGGTTTTAATCTTCTGCAGGTAGAAGCTTGCATACTGGTATAAGTATGCACTAGTACAAAATTGTAAACAAATTTTATAATTGTTAAAAGAAGTCAAAGACAACAGCAGTGGGTGGTTTTCACCCACATTGGGTTTCCACCTTATATCTTGCTATTCATGTGTGTTGCTTACGTGTGATGTTTTATTCTGCTTTTATTGCAATGTCTAATAAATCTCTGATATACTGGTTAAAGTTCAATGCATGATAAATTGGGTAAATCAAAAGTTCTTTGCATATATGTTGGTTACTTTGAGTACAGCCGCATATACACGCTAGTTCACTTAGCTGAAGTAGCATATAAAAATCTGTTTGGAAAATTAAATTATTGATTTGATAATATTGATTCACCCTTCTCCCCCTTCCCCACCCCAATATTTATTTCCAACAATTGGTATTAGAGCAGGTCCTTCAGAAGAAGCTTGATCACTTGAAGGGATATCCATCATCATGAGTAATCAAGAAAGCATGGGATCCATCATACCGCCAATATTTGATGGGAGAAAATTTGTTTATTGGAAGATAAGAACCACAACCTATCTACAATCACTTGGAACAGATGTTTGGGAAATCGTGGAAGGAGGATATACATTTCCATCAACAATTCCTACAGATACAACATGTGAAAAGCAACATGAAACCAATGCCAACACTGTCAATACATTATTGGGAAGTCTGTCACAATCAGAGTTTTTCAAAGTTGTGCAACTCAAATCAGCCAAAGAAATGTGGGACAAAATCGTTCTAAGTTACGAAGGAGACTCTCTTATGTATAGATGAGGTTGTTAATTGCATGAAGAATCTGGGTGAAAAGATAACAAAGTTACCTTAGTTGAGAAAGTTTTAATATCCTTGTCTGCTAAATTTGAATCAAAAGAATCTGCCATAGAAGAAAAACAAGATCTATATACTATCACTATGACACAGCTTCATAGAATCTTAACTGATTTTGAGATGAGAAAAGGAGGCCCATTAGATAAGAGAGAAGCCACATTTAAAGCTTCAGCAAAAGGAAAGGAAGAACTCAACGAATCAATGCATATTTCAGAAGAAGAAGATGAAGTAAACTTTGTCAAGAAGCTTCAACGGGGTTCGAGAAGATTTAGAGGTAAACTACATTTCAAATGTTTTTCCTGGGGTAGAGTGGGTCATTATGCTGCCGAATGTCCAAATAAAGATAAATATGATAAAGGGTAGGAATCTGCAAAATGGAATAGAAAACAAAGTGTAAGTAAAAAGAGTTACTATACTCATGAAGAGAGTGATGGTTTATTAAATAATGATGAACATGAAAATAGTAATGACTATAGACTTCTAATGGCTTATGAGGATGATAACTTTTGGGATGCTTTAGAAGAAGATCACCTTCATGAAGAAATCTCTAAACTCAAAATTTGTTTAGAAGAAAAGAATATGATTATAGATACCTTGACATGCCACCTTTCTAAAAGAGAAAGACACAATGAAAAACTAGAATGTGAAATTGTAGGTCTAAGAAAGGATCTTGACAAAACAAAATCTCTCAATCTTAGATTTGCTAAAGGATAAGAAACCTTAAATGAAATTATCAAAGTGTAGCGTTCTCCTCTGATAAAGACAAGTCTTGGATATACTGAAGAAGCATCTCAATCACAGAAGCCATCAACCTCCACTAAAAGCTATCTTGATGCAACAAAGAACAATGAACAATATTAAAATCGTCATCAAAGGCATAAAGCAGATCACTAGGTAAATCAGGCTCAATTTCCTTCAAGGATGAACAGAAGCCACAACCAACCTCATGTAAATCATACTCAATTTTCTTCAAAAGATGAATATCAATATAAACTACAATCACCGGGTCAATAGATTTGATAATCGCAGGAACTTCTTTATTGGTCAATGTTTCTCATGTCATAATTTTGGACACAAATATGCTCAATGTGTTGCTTACAAAAACATCATGACTAGAGAAGCACAAAATCAAAGGAATGTGGAAGGCATCAAGAAAAGTTCCTTTAATAACTTTTCTCTTCTTGAAAATGAAATAGAATGCTTAATTTGTAACAACTTTGGCCACGAAGAATCTAAATGCAGGAGTAAATTTGAGTGAATATCTCAAAAGGAGCAAAGTCCATTAAATCCAAAAACATGGAGAAGGAAAGAACCTCAAACAGAAAGATGTGGTATAGCCTTGTATGTAGAAGGACAAGAAAATTAGTGCTCAAAACACATGGCAGGTGACAAAGAAAAACTTCACTCATATAATGCCTTAGAAAAAGAAAAGAAAGTCTCATTTGGAAACGACACTCTTGTTGTCATAAAAGGTAAAGGATCTCTTTTCTTGAAAGAAAAGGTTAAAGCTGATAATGTTATATATGTAGATAGTCTAAAACATAACCTGTTGAGTGTCAGTCAAATGTGTGATCAAGGAAATGAAGTGGTGTTTTGATCAAATGAATGTGTTGTTCGTGAGCTTGATACAGGAGAAACCATGATCAAAGGTACAAGAACTCCAAGCAACTTATACATACTCAAGGTAGGACAACAACAATGTTATCGAAGCAAAAATGATGAAAACTGGCTATGGCACAGAAGATTGGGACATCTAAGCTTTTCTCAAATAAGAAAAGCATGCAGATTCCAGGTTGTTCATGATCTTCCAGATATTAGCATTCTTGAAAATACAATATGCAAACCATGTCAATTCGGTAAGCAAGCTAGATCTCACTTCATTGAAAAAGAAGGGTCAGCTAGTAATTCTCTTGAACTTTTTCATACTGATTTATGTGGACCATCAAGGAAGAAGTTACCACGTGGAGAAGAATACTTTATATTGTTCATTGATGATTTTTCCAAAATGTGTTAGATAGGTCTTCTAAAGCATAAAGATGAAGCATTTGAAAATTTCAAAGCCTTCAAAGCTTTGGTTGAAAATGAATCAGATCACAAAATCAAATGCCTCAGATCTGATTGAGGAGGGGAATTTACATTGGATGAATTCTTTGAATTTTGTGAACAACATGGAATAACAAGGCAGTTCTCCACCACAAGGAATCTTCGACAAAATGGAGTGGTAGAAATAATGAACAAAACTGTTCAACAAATGGCTCGAGCTATGCTAGATGAATCTGGAACTCCGACAACCTTCTGGGGTGAAGCTGCATTCTTCATCGTAACTATTCTCAACCAAGCAAATGTTCGGGTAAATAGCACTCAAATTCCACATGAACTTTGGTATGGTAAGAATCCTACGGTAAAATACTTTAAAGTTTTTGGAAGAAAACGTTATATCAAAAGGACTGATGAAAAACTTGGTAAGTTTGAGCCTAGAGAAGATGAAGGTATTCTTCTTGGTTACTCTTCTCGAAGTAAAGGATATAAATGTTATAATAAAAGACTTGGGAAATTTTTTGAAAGTATTGATGTTGTAGTTGATGAAGCATGCAAAAATCCAAAATAGATAAAAACCGAATATTATGACAATGAAGAAGATGGGGATTATCTTCCCACATCAAATCATAATGATTATGAAGAAGAAACCAATGAAGCACTAGAAGAAGAGACAACGGTAGAAGAAAAGACTCCATCCAGAAATGTTCAGAAAAATCATCTAGAAACTCAAATTTTAGGGGAAAAAGAGGCAGGTGTACAGACAAGAAGAACTATTACAAAAGCCTCAAGCTATATAGCATTACTATCCTCCACCGAACCTCAAAATGTAAATTAAGCATGCAAAGATGAATGTTGGGTCAAGGCAATGAATGAAGAACTTGAGCAAATTGAAAAGAATAATACTTGGGAATTAGTTCCTAGACCTCATGATAGGAATGTCATAGAAACTAAATGGATATTCAAAAACAAGCTGAATGAAAATGGAGAAGTTTTTAGAAACAAGGCCAGACTTGTTTGTAAAGGATATGCTCAACAAGAAGGTATAGATTTTGAAGAAACTTTTGAACTTGTTGCTAGACATGAAGCCATAAGGATGTTTCTTGCTCTTTCTAGTTTTCAGAAATTCAAAGTATATCAAATGGATGTAAAATTTGCCTTCCTTAATGGAGACTTAGAAGAAGAAGTCTATATTGAACAACGAGAAGGATTCATTCTTGGAAATGATGCAAAACTTGTATGCAGACTCAAAAAAGCTCTCTATGGTCTAAAACAGGCTCCAAGGGCCTGATATTACCGTCTTGACAAATATCTCCACCAACAGGGCTTTTCAAAGGGGTCAGCAGATAGAAATCTATATAAAACGATTGACACTGATAAATTGCTAATAATTGTTGTTTATGTTGATGATATCATTTTTGGTAGGAATAAAGAATCCACGAATCAGAATTTTTCTTCAGTAATGCAGCAAGAATTTTCAAATAAAAAAAAATATATATGCTTCACTATGCCATTTCAATTATGTCAAATTGATTTTTCAAATAGAAGTTATGCAATTTTTAAAAAACGGGACACCTTTGTTTCACTTTGTAGGAGCTTGGTATTGAATCTATTGTATATCTGTAATTTGGGATTGCCAAGGTTTGAAATGTCTTCCCGTGGTATCCCTCTGAGTCTTCTTTCCAACCCCGTGGATTCTCCAAAAAAGAGGTATTCCCAACCTTCCACGATAACAAGATTATAGACTAGTTCAGTAGATCGAATTTGTACAAAGTGTCATGTCTCACTGTTTTGATATTAGGCATTGAAAAAGATACCCAAAAAACTACATTATGTCCTATTTGTGTCACGTTTTATGAAATTTGAATCTAATGCTTAGAGAGAAAGTTATGACAATTTTCCCAAGGTCACTTGTTTGAGATGGAATTGGGGAGCCTACCAAAACCCTAACTTCCTTAGCTCGTATCTCTGAAAATGTAGAGACACAAGACCTGAAATTCGGACATGAGGTCCATCTAGATTTCATATCAAATGGGTTTTAATTTTAACTTCTACAACTTCGTATAAAAAACATTATAGCCAAAATTCCATGATGCCCTGTTCGAAGGATAAAAACCCTAGAATCCAAATCTTTGATACCAAAAGTTACTCAACCAGCTCATAAAATAGAAAAATAGATAGCTCAACCACTTCAAAGTCAGTCTCTTCAAGGGGGAAACCTCCTTTACATACACAAAAAAATTCTTGGATGATACAAATGATAAGACCTCCTTTTTATATATAGGAGTCTAAGGGGTCACATTATAATCAGAGCCCACATAATGATAATATTGTAAGGGAGAAACAATAACAATAGTGGGTTTCTATGGGGCAAAATAATAAAAACATTGGAATACAAGGGTAGAACAATACAATAAGGGGGTTTCACTAATAATAATAAGGTGTTACACTAGTAGTATAGGGACCTAAAATAAGTGATGGGTCCTTCATCTCCATAGGAAAAATACCCGGGAATTGTTCAACATCAACTCTCAAGTGATCTTGGAAAGCATGGTGGAGGCTCGAACTCATGTTCACAGTATGTGAACCTTGCAGATACTTTGTATCTAGGACCTATGTGGAGAGAAATAAAGTTTTGAAAGGAGATTCCAAATAATTGAGCTCCTTGTGCTCATAAAACCATTTGTTCAATCAATGCTCCTATGACAGGCTTAAAATAGGGAGACATTTGTGAATACCAAGTGTTGATTTCCCAAAACATATGTTTCCAAATCAAGGAGAAAGAAAGGGTGTTATTGTGCATAAGATAAAACACGTACTATTGAATAATTGTTTCTTTGGTCTCAGTTTCTAGAATGACTATATCTAGATTTAGAATGGTGGACAAAGATGTTATTGACAAGCCTAAAAAACACACATAAAATGGGCTCCAACAAAAAATTGAAAGACAGACAAGAAAATAATAACATCGAAAATGGAATTTTTGGAGCAGAGTTCAAAATCACATAGACATAGATCTATAAAGGCCAAAAAAAATAAGTGGCTCACACTAGAGCATGGCAAGAGACCACCAGATTTGATACCATGTTAAACACAACTATGGGGAAGAAAAAAGATATGAAGGATCAGCCTTGAATGCATTACTATTCACAATGATAGATATTTATACAAGTCTAGTTACCCTTGGTTTCATATTCGAAGTAGTCTCTTGGACTCCCTTTTATTGTTTAGCTTCCCCACCAACCCTTAGAGGATTAGGTGTCCAACAAATTCAAACTGATAGTGTACATTCACTAGACAATATACAAAGTATTGCATATATAAAACAAAGTTCCACTGTGTAATAAGAAAAATTAGAAAGGATGTTGATCACACTTAGATACGCATGACCTAGATATTACAAAAGAAAATTTATCACAGTCACACAATCTCAATGATTTATGAGGGATTGATGAGAGTAAATTTGTTGAAGGAAAAACATAGTGGATGATAAGACAGTTATTTTGGCTATGATAAAACATATGCCTAATTAAGTTTTTATTTTTATTGGCACAGAATGAGAACTAACGCGAGGAAATTTGTGGATAAATGTAGAATTTGTCAATATGTTAAAGGAAAAAAATAGAATGTTGAGTTTTATCACGTCGTTGAAATCGATTAGTATGGAATGTATGAGCTTTGTACTTAGAAATTTGGGAAATAAGAAGTTGGAGGAGCTAGTGTAGGGTAAGTTGTCATAGTCTTGTAGAGAATACATGAACAAATTAAATAATAGCTACAAGAAAGTACCAAAAAGTACATAAAAAGTTAGGATCTCGGAGAAAGAGAAGTGAGCTTTGGAGTTGGAGATCACTTAAAGTCCTTTTGAGAAGATAGGGGTTTTCAAAAGTTGAGTATAATAAGCCAAAGCTGAAGAAAATTTAGAAAGTTATTAGCAAATGGATATTAGAATGACATACCCGGTGATAGAAGGCTCTCTCCTATATTTAATGTTGTACAAGTTCATCCCCATAGAGAAATTGAAGTAGAGGATGGGAAAGATGTAAAAGAGATTCAATGGAAGAAGCAATTACCCACTTTCAAAGAGTTGCACATAAAGTATATGCTCAATCAAAGAATTGCAAAGTGAAAATAAAAAAAGATTTCTATGAGTATTTGGTGAAGTGGAAGGGTCTTCTAACTAAAGATGAATCTAGACGAGTCCTTGAGAGATGCAAAAACATGGCATAACTATTTAATGTCTCGTGGACATGTGTCCATGAAATATTTTATTTTCTAAGAGTTTGATGTAAGAGTAGCATACATAATTTCCCTTTTCTTTTAATCGGTAGAGTATTTTATGTCTAAGGTCCTTTAACCCTAAGAAATCTAATAGTTTTTATAAGGTGTCCTCCAGTTTTTGAAATTTGCATCGATGTAATTGTCTTAAAGGTTATTAATTACAACCCATTGTGTGTTGTGGTGAAATGTTATTTAATGAGAGATTATATAAAAGGAGAAGACTTTAGGTGCCCAACTTTGAAAATTGGCCACAAAAATGTATCCTTAGATCTAGGCTAAAAGATCTCTTCCCATGGTTCATATGATAGCCTAAAATCATAGTTATTCATTATCAACCATGTTCAAAATGTCCAACCACAATCAACTAGAGGAAAAATTGTTAACCATATTCAATTATTTAAACAAAGTCTTTCAGTAGAAATTACATGATAAAACAAAATTTGCTAACACGTTTCGAACCAACAAGTGTGGTTCATCATCATGACCACATGAAGAGGCAGACCATCTCAAAATCTTAAATAGAGAGCAATGTAGAGACATAATTTCAAGTAAAGCCTAGTTTAACATGCACAACCATGGCCACCACAATTAATCATTTATTTCTGAAATATAATTTTACCATATTTTACTATAGTATGACTCTTGCTATGTTCCACTAATCCTACCAAAATATTCTAGTTATCAACTTACTCAACAACATTAATAAAATTGTTAAAATATCTCAATCAAAATCACTTTGAACCTTCCATAAGCCAATACACCAATAATTAAAATTAAAAAATAAAAAAAACAATATTAATCTAACCTATTTTAACCACTCTATTAATATAACTATCCTAATAATAAAAAACTATAAACATTTTCAAATTACCCAACAACCCTGTTAATATAACTATGCTAATAACAAAAAGCTATAAAGATTTTCAAATTAACTAATCCTTTAAGAATTATTAATGCGTATACGCTATGTGATTTTAAACGTGACTAAATAAACGACTTAAATGGTTGCAAAGAGTTGGAATAATGAAAGGTAAGCGACGGCAAACAAATTATGTTTGAGGCTGAATTGAAGGGAGACTAAAAGCTAGTCATTCTTCTAGTCGGCCTGCGAAAGATAACACAACTATATTACAAACTCTAAAACGAATATATAAAGCATTACAGTTATTACAAACTCCAAACTCTAAAACGATAGTATAAATATATAAAGCATTACAGTTATCGGAAGAAAGTCTTGTATCGCGCTCTTTCAGGATATATTCGCGCGCTCTTTCATGATATATTCGCAAACTCTTTGAGAAGGCGACGAGATGGAGGAATCACGAAATGTAAGCGATAATGATAATACCAATCTTGCTAGAGAAATTTTTGGGAGGGTTACGCGTCACATGTACAACACAATAAATAGAGACGTTATCTTATGGGAAATGGAAGAATATGTACCTTCTACTCTAACAAGTACAGCTGATGGCCTTTCACATGAAGGAGAGGCATCCACCCAAAACGGAGACCCCGTTCAACAGCACCTGATCTATAGTGTAACGTTTAGATGGATTGAAGGAGATAGCGAACATAGTGACTGGGATAGTGAATTGGAGAATGCTTGGCATAAGGACTGGGAATTCGAGAGTGTTTTGGATAATGTGTACGTACGTCAATTAGATGACATTGGACAGAAACCCAAGTCTGAATGGCATCCTCTCAACTACAGTGGCCAAAGGAATATCCAGGATGCAATGGCTGAAAACATCAACCTTGTTTTAATGAGAATTATCGTAGATTGGGGCCGCCTTGATGGAAATGTGTGGAGCCAACAAGTTGTATGGAGTGGAAGTTTTGCAGATTGTAATCGGGTACTGCAACTCTTGGAAAACGATAGTAATACTGCTAATTCTATACAATTGAGAGTCGAACATTTCGATCTCAATCTTAATTTAAGAGACCAATTCATTGCTCTCTACAGGAGCTATCCCTTTGCCGCTGCTATGGCCGCTGTTGACTCTTCAGGAGACACTGTCCACCGAATGGGCAACAAAACGATTGCCTTGCAGTCACCTTTTTCATGCGATCTGCATTTTTTATTGGTTTCATTCGGAACTTTCTGAACTTCAATGCCCTCTCTGCAGGAACACATTTAGTCTCCCAATTTCCCAGTTTGATGCCCCACTGTCTCCCAGTTCTTAAATCTCTATCCAACCCTCCTTTAAGGGACATAATTCACAGGTTTCAATCAAGTTTTAAGGTGAATTTTTTTTGGGTTTTAAAAGGATGCTGTTTATTTTCAATTTTTTTAAGTGTTATAAGTCAGGGTACCCGCAAATAAGTTCTTGTAAATGTGGGCTTTCAACCTAGCGCAATTCCCGGTAAGGCATTTAGGGGAATTGCGACTATTTGATGGTGTCATGATTCATTCCCAGGTGAAATGGGTGTATATAGTTTTTACATTTTTCAGTTTTATATGGAAAGCTGATCAAATAGTAAATGTAATATTTTTGACGATTGACCTCAAAATTTAATTTAAAATTTTAAAAACATTAAAAATATTAATATTTGTTTTAACTTTAAAAACAAAGAATTATTTAACATAATCAGGAACATTAATAATAAAATAATTTTAGAGATCAAATCTGTTGACATGTTTGTTTTTATTTTTATAGATCGATTTTTTTTTAAATGTTAACATGGATTTTTAAATATTTATCTCCCAAACAAATTTAAAAGCAATCTATGTTGGTTATCTTATTGATATCAATTAAATCCCAATTTAAGTTTAAAAAATAAATTATTAATATTAAAAATGATATTCTATGTTAAATAAAAATATTTAAATACCAACCTATATATTTTTTTTAAAGGGAGGGGCTAGTTCCCAAGAAGAAGCATTATAGGGCCCTCTTTTTATTACATTGTATACTTATCAGATAATGTTGATAACAGTCACATCGAATCTAACATACAATCGGAATATTCGCCATCATCGGAATATGCGCCACAAAACCGTATAGGCTGCAGCATCCGCGCAGCTCCACAAGATTCGAATGCGGCCAGGGTGCGTGCAAACCGGCTACCACGACCCCTACATCATGCACTCATCTGCAAATACCACAAGAGTCTCATCTTCCTAGTGCAAATGGTTTAGAAAATAAAGTGCAAACATCAGAAGATCAAGAACCAAAGGTTTTGCAGCGAAATGAATCCAAAGTATAACTATTAATTATTTTCTTTTGAGTTACAATTTTGAGGATTCAAATTTTTATCATGTTGCATTTACTAGTGAAGATGAGAATAATATTAAGAGTCTTAGAGCCGAGATTTCTAGACTAACAATTGCATGCAAGGATTAAGAAAAATTATTGTAGATTTGTGATGGTAAGGAGGCCAAGATCAAGGAAGAGATTTTCATCCTAAAGGTTAAAATTGTAGAATTTGAAAGAGATGAGGAAGGAATGAGGAAACAATATCAAGCTAAGGTAGAAGAATGTGAGAAATTAGAAGCTGAAATTGTTTATTGAGAAAGCAACAAAAATGGAGAAGCGCATTGTTTCCTTAGATAATTTATTTGAGATCCAAAAATCACCATTGGATAAATCTGGTCTTGGATTTGAAAAGCGTGAATCTAGTTTGCATGCAGGCAAAACCAAGAAAGAATAACCCAATAAAACTGTAACAAGCAATGCCAGCAGCAAAAGTGAGATCGAAGGAACGAAGAAGCAGATCCAGCAACTGAATAGCAATCAAAAGAACCATCAGTGGAAAATCAAGCAAAACTAGCAACTGGTCAAGCAACCAAACCAACAGCAGAGAAGAAAATCTCAAGGAGCTCCAACATTCAGAAAATATTTTTCTCCTAGTGATAATCCTGACATAAATATAATATTTCAAAGGAAGCAAAGTCCTTTTATTCTTTTTATGCATGAGATACAATGCTACAGCTATCACAAGTTTGGGCATGTTGCAACAAATTGTTGGAGAAAAACATATAGACCATATCAGTAGAGATTCCAACAATTCCAACAGCCAAGAAGTATGTGCAATTGGTGTACTTGTGATTTTTATGGTTATTGTAACCCATGCCACTCATTTGGCCATAATGCAACATATTGCAGGTCTAACCGTTGGAGGAGAGAAGCATTTCATGCATGGTTTAGATCTGGAATGAGTAGTATTAGATTTGGTCCTCTTACTTCATATCTTGGCCATGTGGAGTGCTATATTTGCCATAGATTTGGCCATATGGTTTTCCATTTAAAAATAAAAGTAGAAAACATAATGCAAAATGAGCTAAAATAATCTATGCCACTTTAAATCTAGAAAAATTTAATTTAATAATAATAATAAAATAAAACACTTTATAGTAAAAATGTATTCTTACCAAGATTAAAAAAATAAATCAAAATGATCCCTACTTATATGTCAAAGTATCAATTTTGGCTACATCAGACTTCAAAAAAATTCTCAAACGAGCTATTCAAAATGCTAAAAAAATACATGGCATGACAAGTATGGCACCCACATATGTGTTTATATGGTAAAGTTGTGGTAATTTGAATTTTACCTAGAAAAAGTAACAATTAATCCCTAGGGTGAAGTGTCTTGTAGCACTTTATGATTTTATTCTCACTGTATCTTGTAAGTACGATGACTACTAAATTGGTAGTGGTGACTAGGTGTTCAATGTAGCTATTAAGCTAATGTGACAATTTCCATGAATTTTCCATTTTAAACTTAGTTGGTAATGTCGTCAAGTGACATTTTGTCACCTATCACTTAATACTATTGAAGTCGAAAGAAGGTAATGTGCCAATGCCATGTGTCACCTTTGTATAGAGAGTGAATGATGTGGCAACGAATATTGCGCATGGAGGAGTTTAAAGAAAATTTAATTACTAAAAAATGAGTGTGTGACAAGTTAAGGGAAGCTCCATCATTAAAAAATGTATATATAATGAAAGGAAATGGGTTAAATGTAGTAGGGATAAGGTAGCAGAAGGAAAAAGAGTAAGTTGGTATTATATTAAATGGAGGCCAATGTTGCATTTAAACAATAGAGCATTGAGGATGTGTGAGCTTTCACTATAAGAGGGACTTAGATTAAAAAAATGGTAGTTACATGGGGAGTTTTGAAGGATGGTGCAGTAGGATGGTGCTTTGTGGGTGTGGACCACAACCCAAATAAATTAAATGAGGGTGACATCAAAATGGTGGTTTTGGGAAATGGTATATAATGGGTATAATGTGGTAACCAACTAATATTATATTTTAGAACAATGGAAATAATGTTATGGGCGTATGGACCACAACCCAAATAAATAAAAGGAAGATTACATCAAAGGAAGGTTACATCAGAAGGGTAGTTTTGGGAAATGGATTATAAGGGATTTGTTGTAACTTTTTTTCAACATGTAATATTTTCTATTTCTTTTATGTTGAAAAATTAGAAAAAGAAAAAGAAAAGAAATAAAATGGGAAATTATATATATATCAAAAAAACAAAAATGAAATCCCAAAGAAATAGGTGAGTTTGTTTAAATGTTGCCACATTATCACTGTATTATTCTTTAAATTGTTTTTATGTTTTTTTTTCTCGATTAAACTATTCTATTGTATACATAAAAACCAGAGTACAATTACATGCATGTTGTCTAAAAGATCCATCTGCGATAAAGAGTGGCATTCTGGATCAGCCAAATGTAGCAGAGAGAGAGGGCTACCTGATTCATGCCCTCACAGGGGCATTTGTGACCAAAAAAAATCATTCCCACGTAGGGGAGGACAAAAAGACAACCTTGCACAACTGTAACCTCCCACAAAACTGATAACCAAGCAAGACTGTAACTGACCCTACGCCTCAGTGATGGCAGATTGCCACTTTGACACATTGACTGAAAAGATAATCGACACGTAGTCGAGCCAGAGACAATTAGACAGATGGACATGACCAAAAGAAAGGAAAGAACCAAAATCCCACCCGAGCTACAGAACCTGAGACGTGGCAGCAGACTAGTCCTCTGGCACCTCCACAATCGGGCACCTCCATATTCTTCCTCTTCCTGCGCTTGGCCTGCTTTCGCCTCGGCCTCTTCTGGTTGCTCCCGATTCTTCTCTCGATGAGGGTCTGGCAGTTATGTTCCCTTCCCCTTTTCCACCTTGGGCAATTCGGACGTTGTGGCTGTGTCAACCGGGGCCTCGAATTCTGATGGAGCACTGGATCCCCCCTCGCCCTGGGCTTCAACAATAAAGAGGACAGAGACGTGGGCGTTAATTCTTGGACAGTTCAGGGGGCTGCTGAAGGTAAAAATTGCAAAGCCGAAGTAAGGAGCTGCCGAAGACCCAGGTGAGCTAGCCTCCATGAATTGGTTGTGCTTTAGAGATCTAGCACCTCCTAGTTGCGGGCAGTGGCAATGACAGCGACAATGAGGACAGTGACAGGGAGAATGGGTTTCCGCCTCGGCTGAGGGGCGCGAAGACCCTCCATGACTAGAGCCGCGACGACTCAACATCCACTGACGAGTCCTTATCATGGTGAAAGAGCAGTCGTGAGACGAATTGAAATGCAAAGCTCCCACAGGGGCGTAAACAAGCTAAATGTGGGCTTTCAACATAGGGCAATCCCCGGTAAGGCATATAGGGGAATTGTGACTATTTGTTGGTGTCATGATTCATTCCGAGGTGAAATTTTTATATGAAAAGCTTGAGCAATATTGGTTGAGTAAATGTAATATTTTTGACAAGTTACCTCAAAATTTAAATTACAATTTTAAAAACATTAAAAATATTAATATTTAGTTTAACTTTAAAAACAAAAAAATATTTAACATAATTAGGAATATTAATAATAAAATAATTTTAGAGATCAAATCTGTTGACATGTTTGTTTTCATCTTTATATATCGATTTTTTTTTTTTAATGTTAACATGGATTTTTAAATATTTATCTCCCAAACAAATTTAAAAGCAATCCATGTTGGTTATATTACTGATTCCAAAGTGTTTCCATAGTGAGTGACAGGAAATTCATGATATCAATGATGATTCAAAAACTTTTTCAGTTATTGTTAGTAATGCTATACATTAAACCATGAATAGTTCTTAGAAGTGTACACCATTATGAATACTAACAATTGTTGCCTTACTTTTAAATTACCACCTTCCACCTTCCCTCAGTTTACTTCCTTATATGTTCTTCCAACAAAGGAACTTCATAACCATTTTGCCTGGGACATAGGATTCTTCATGTCCAGTAACTGAATTGAAATAATTTAAACATATTCTGAATCCTTGATAATGTTAAGATTCTTCATTTCCAGTAACTGAATTGAAATAATTTAAACATATTGTGAATTGTAGATAGTGTTTTAATGTTTACTGCGTCAATGCAAGTAGAGCAGTATGCCGGTTACTGCATAACAGATCAGGATGTGATATTCCATGGTTTCTTGATGGTTATATATGTTGATACAACAAGGGAAAATTATAAGTTTTTTTTTCTTGAACTGTTACATGGATTCAACTATAATTTGAATTTTGTCGGAGTATTATGCAATTGATTTATTTTGATTTATATCAAAAAATATTTTATTGACATATAGTATATTAAAGTATATTAATATTAATATGGATATCTAAGACATAATAATTTTTATAATTTTTTAATCATATATATGTATATCTAAATAATAATATTTTATTTATTTTTCTAATTTATCACTCTCAACTCTAATTCATATTTATTTACATGTCATTTTTATATTTAAAATAAATGTTTATTGAAACTAAATGTTTGATTATTTTTAGTACAAGTATTGGGTATGTTCAAAATTTAATAAAGTAATAATATTAGTCATAATTGCTTAAAAAAAATTATCATTGTATTTACTAAGTTATTTGTCTTTCATAAATGGGGGTTTATAGAGTGACCACTTAAATACTGGAGAAAAGAAGCTCTAGGAGCCTTTCAAATAGTAGGAAAATAGATGGTCAATGAAAATCATGCCCCTCATTGAGGTATTTTTTTCCATCAAACAACTTTTGCAATGAAAACCATCTCTTGGAATATCACTACCATAAATATCTTCAGAAAACAAAGGTATTTTAGAGTAATCAAGGAAAAGTCTTCAATTACATGAATGCAACAAATTTTCTATAAGAAAATTTGTAATATTGTAGCTCATTTTGGGAAGGAATGTGTAGTCATGGTCGTAGATGCCAAAGGGAATGTTAGAGGACTAGCCATTTTTAGGAAGCAGTTGGAGGTAGTCTTACCATATTGTATAACCCATTATTGAATCCTATTTGGATGGTTGTAGTAGCTTTGCTCAAAAGAAATGAGTGTTTGTCGGGGTATGGTTCCCATATCTCGATAGAGAGGGTAGCCTTCTTAGAACAATTATGGATCATATCTTTACATGTAGATGATAATATGCGGAGATTACAATTCAATTGCATCTCTTGAATAAAATAAAGAAGGGATCAGATAATTTAGGGATTTGATACATTACACGACACTTGTTAACGTAGGTACAAATAATGGGGTGGGTATGCACCAAGTAGTGAGGTGGTTAGAGAAATTTTTAGTATCTAAAGATTTGACTAACAAATACCTATTTGTTTAAGTTGCTATTCTAGTGGGGTTGGGTTTGAATAATTGGCTAATCCAACTGGATTTGGATCTGAAGATAGGGCCCCATAATAGCCCTTTTAGGTTTGGGATTCCAAGGGAAATGTTGTGGCTATTGGAGGGAATTAAGATCCATGGTATGAAAAAGAAGCACACATTTAAGGAGCTAAAAATGAAGATCAATTATTAGAATAGGAAAGAAGTTGGAAATGTTATTTTAAATAAGAAAGCCTTGGAAAGTAGGATGCAACTGATCTAACAACAAATTATCCAAAATGGGAAATTAAAAGAAATTATTAAAGTACATGGAATAAATATTAACTAACCATAGCAACACTAAAAGAAAGAGGATTTTTTATGCTAATAGAGGTCCCAAGTTTAGTTGCTTAGAGAGGGTGAGCATAATACTAAATTATTATATAAGGCAATGATCAAGTGATTCCAGCACAATATGATTTCCTGTGCTATCCTCCCATGATAGACAACATTTGGTTTAGCATTATGAAAATGAGTAGGAATCGGTGACCTATTATCAAACACTTCTTACTAATCAATCTCCACATAGAGATGAGGAAATCTGATGCATAACAACCACCATTCCTTGTGTAATTCTTCGAGATCAAAATGATGCTTTGATGTGAGAGGTGTCCTTGAAGGAGGTGGAGAGGTGATTGTGTTGACATTGTGAAACAAAATTGTAGGCATTCATGACTCTACCATTCAATTCCCACATTTATAGCCTTTGTTGCCCAAGGCTTTTCACAAGTTGGGAGGATCATGTTTCTGCAGTATATTTCGACAAAGGAGCAAGATGCTGAAATTTTGACAAAGGCATTGTCAAAGTTTAAATTCGAGTTCCATAGAGATAGGATCAAGGTGGGAGATAATCCCTTTCTTGTTGAGAGGGAGTGTTGAAATGTGGCAACAAGAACATTCCAATTTAATTTGTCCTTGAATTAAATTGTGAATTAAAATCGAATTTACTCTTAACAACTACTTGGAAATAATTAATTAATTCATTTTGAATTAATTAGTTTACTGAGTTAAGTCCACTTAAATTAGTTCCAAATTGTTTAAGGAACTAATAGAGAGTTAACAGTCAATTGATGCATGCATGCACTCAACTAGTGTACTCCAGTTAAATGAAGATTCCCTCATCAGAAACTCACGCATGTATATTCTGGGAAAGACCCAGTTGAAATTAAAGTCAAAGACAATGTACTATCAGTTGCATTGTTTTCTTATAAAGAAAACTCATGCATGTAGTCAAGGAATCATTCCTTGAGGATTTCGAAATCCTGACAATCTGTGAGAG
>APFE031585881.1:463484-496594 GCA_000404065.3 Pinus taeda | reverse complement strand
AGTGGTACATACTATGACGCTGACTTCGGGTCGGTTGAGACTGGTCTGGGACCAGTGGTACACTCTCTGAAACTGTGATACTGGTCTGGGACTAGTGGTAAGAGTGGTACTTACTATGAAGCTGACTTCGAGTCAGCTGAGACTGGTCTGGGACTAGTGGTACGCACTCTGATTGATGCAGGATTGATGTGTTCTCCTGTGAAGACAGGATTGATTAGTTCTCCCGTCGAGGCATCCTACCCATGCAGTATGGGACTCATGGGGAGTACCTCTCATCTGATCAATGAGTAGGGAAATGAAGTTAGGGACCATAGTAGTACCGATGGACACATCGTTGTATCTACCGCACTCCCTACGCTAGGATGACCTCCATTGATCTAGGATCAATGATACTGGTCTGGGACCAGTGGTAGGAGTTGTACCATACTATGACGCTGACTTCAGGCGGTTGAGACTGGTCTGGGACTAGTGGTACATACTCTGAGACTGACTTCGTGTCATTGCAGTACTGGTCTGGGACCAGTGAGAGTGGTGCATACTATGATGCTAACTTCGGGTCAGTTGAGACTGGTTTGGGAACAGTGGTACACTCTCTGAGACTGCAATACTGGTCTGGAACTAGTAGTAGGAGTGGTACCTACTATGATGCTGACTTTCGGTCGGTTGAGACTGATCTGGGACCAGTGGTATGCACTCTGAGACTGACTTCAGGTCAATGGAGAATGGTATGAGACATTCTCGATCAATTCTTCTTCTTCATAGTTCAGCTGAGCAGAGCAGAGCTAGCAGAGCTGAGCAGAGCTTGCAGAGCCAGCTGAGCTGAGCTGAGCAGAGCCAACAAAGCTGAGCAAAGCAGAGCAGAGCTAGCAGAGCTGAGCAAAGTAGAGCAAATCCAACAGAGTTGAACAGAGTAGAGCAGAGCCAGCAGAGTTGGGCAGAGTTGGGCAGAACAGTGCAGGGCACTGATGGCTGAGATAGTACAGTCGTACATATGGATCAGTGGATGGAGTTCTCCCTAGTTGAGAGGGAGTATTAAATTGGCAACTAGGGCCAAACTCCATGTGGGTCAGCTTATTTATGGCAGCTGATATTTTTATTGGATCCCTCTCTTTGAGAGGTGTAGGATTGATCCAAAGATCATCCGATTCCGATAAGTATTTATGGAGATATGAATTTATTTTGTTTATGTATTATTATCAAGCCGACCAGCTATCATGTAGGCTCTAGAAGCCCAACCGACGTGTCTATTCATCATCCTCGCTTTAGTATAAATAAGAGAGGATTTGGAGAAGGGGGACACACTCTTTAGGTGATCTCCTCTCCACATCTTGGGTTTTTGGAGAAGGAGAGATACTAAAGAGTATGATGGCCTAGCTACAAGTACGATGCCCTAATCTAGTGATTATACGCACAATTACGTGATGCCATAGCAGCAGTAATCCGCAGGCTTATAAGGAAATATAATACGTTGTCCAATAGCACTTATACGTAGTCAAAAGATGGAGGCTCTAATACGTTGTTATACGCTGCCAAAGAAGGAGCCTTTAACATGCTACCTGTTGAAGCCTAAATGCAGTCCTATCATGCAAATAAATAGATACCTGGCCTAAGAAGAAGAATAGAACTCGCACATGGAGGAGCAAGTTCGTATTAGGTGTTGTCATGTTCTGATCTCAGGATGAGGATGTAGTAGTCTATGTATCAAAGCCACAACCAAGGTGTGAAGCTGTAGAAAACCGCAGTCAAATCAAAGCCATAGTCAAGGTCATGTATATGCTAGGTTAGCCACAATCAGGTATATAGACCCGTTGAACCAATGAAGGACACGTATACTTTGGGTTAGCCGCAGTCAAACAGAACTGCTGAATTAATGAAGGGAATGTATACATTGGGTTAGCCGCAGTCAAATAGAACTGCTGAATCAATGAAGGGGACGTATACGGTGGGTTAGCCATAGTCAGGTATATAGAGCTACTGAAGAGGTCTATACACAGTTAATGAAGACAACTTCACAGTATCGGCCTCCTCATTGCCTTGTTATAGTTTTAGCCTCCTCCCAGTCTCAATGATCTCCGAAGCACAAGTATAATCTTGGCATACTATTTATGAATTAAATTCATGTGGTATTCCTGTAGCTGTCTCAGCATAATAGACAATAGTAGTTAGGGTTTGAAACAAAAGGGCCACGTTAATGGTGGTCTCACAAACTTGATCTGGATGGCACTAATGTGAATGTGCATCATCAATGATCTTAGTGACAAGGATCACATTACTTATAGATCATCATATATATATGAGCATGATCAGTAATGGGACTGCATAAAAATGTAAGGGGCAGCATGATCAAGGAGCAGCATGATGATGCATGGCAGCATGAAGCATGATGATGCATGGTGCAACTGTGATGAATGATGCAACAAGCAGCATCATGATAAGTGTGATCATGAGCAGCATGATGGTGCTACACAGTAAGGTGTAGCAAATGGATGAGATGCAGCACGATGATAGGTGAAGGAGTCACCTTGAGAATCAGTTGAAGCAGAATTTCTTCAACTGATCTCATCATGATACGAAATGATCTATGCTAGATCTAGATAAGTCAAAGTATTGACTTATGTTGTAAATGTACTCTCTCTCTGTTGAACTTTGAAGATAAAAGAAGATTTGATCAAAGGGTTTCCCCACACATTGTGGGGTTTGTCCCTGGCTCGCGCCATATCTTGTGTCCTCTTGTGTTGTCTTGTCTTCTGCGTTTTATGTTTATGTTCTATCTGCAGTTTATCGTAATGCTGATGTGATTGCTAACTGTGAAAATTTAAATAAATTTCTCTAGCATAGAACATACCTAATATTAACATTATGTCATCTAAGTAAATCACCATTGACCTATTCACTGATCCTTTAAATGCAATGTCCATGGCCCTTTGAAACGTGGCACCAACATTAATCAGCCCAAACAACATCTTTTGATATGCATAAGTGCCCATTTTGTTGTAAATGTGGTCTTCAATTGATCATCTGGGTGGACCAAGATTTGGTTATACCCCTGTTACCAGGAATAGTGTCCACTCGGATGCTGCTATTCCCACTAAGACTGGTAGCTATCTTAGAAACAAACAAGTAAAGTCTACATTCATTTTCCTTTATGAAAATAGATAAGAGTGGAACCAAGGAGACCAACCTTAGTCTTGCACTTGATTTCCTCGTTTGATTCCTCTCTTTCCTAATAGAGCTTCACCGCTTCTTCTTCGTCTGCCCAGCTTTAAAGAGCACCTGTGGAATCACAACAACATAATACTATCGAAGAACAAAGATCTATATTCATAAATAACACAGGACTAGATGTGTGTTAACCATACAAATGCATATATAAGTAAACATACAAGAATATGGAGGAAAACTTGAATAGCTTTATTAAGATGAAAAGTGCAAGAGATTACAACCATATGTTTGACGAGCTTCATGTCATCCAGCTAGAAAGCCCTTCTTCACCTCAAGTAAAGCTTAAGGATCACCCACAGGATGAATATACACCAGAAAAACCAACACACTCTCTAAGAGATACAAGTTCCAGCCTCTACGATCTCTGTGATGAGGTATTCCATATATAGATAGATTGTAGGGGGTGAGTCATTTTTGGTGGGATCTTGATTAGTGTTCCTCTCTTTGATACTCCTGGCTTCCACTTAGAGAAATGATTATCTCTTACTCATCCCTTGTCGGGAAAACAGAGAGGCAAGTGTCAGAGGGGAAGCTTCGGAAGATTCCTGGTCCTCCAGCCTCGCATTTGTCCCGTGCCATTTGTTCCATTCCACACCATCAGCACCCTACAGAGGAGCCATTCCTATGGGCATCACACCTTGTACGGGAAGGTAGAATATGCATCGCACCCTTCTGCAGTGGATTTTCAGGATGTCTAGTTCTGACATATTATGAGCAGTTTTTCATGGAGAACTTCTGCGAATCTAGTTAATCAGCTGACCTTGTTCCTTTAGGCAGTGAAGCAACACTTTTAGGGACTTAGGAGCCCTCAGTTTATGGATATTTATTATTAGGGTTGAAGTGCCCAAAAATGTCTATAACAACCTCGAGAAGCCATCTAAAAAGGACATCAGTTCAAACCCTGCAACCGATTGTAATATCTGTTCCATAGGGGGTAGTGGAAAATTATCCTTTCAGCAAGCTTTATTGAGATTTCGAAAGTCAATACAAATCCAGACATCTCCATTTTTCTTTCTAACTGGTACTAGGTTGGAAACCCATCTGGAATGCCTAACAGGAAAAATAATCTTGGCTTTCAGTAATTTGTTCAACTTAGACTTAATTTGGTTTTCCAAATTAGGATGAATTTTCCTCAATTTCTGTTGGACTGGATTTTCATCAGAGATCATAGGGATTGTATGTTTTATAATGGAAGTGTCGTAAGTTTTGAGATCATCGTAATTCTAGGCAAAGACATTTTTGTATTTTTTTAACAATCGAATGAAAGCTGCCTTTTCCTCAAGTGTCAGACCAAGACCTAGGTTGACGTTCTATGGTTTTATGTCAGTCCCCAAATTCACTAATTCATATCTCAAAGTTGAACTGTGAAGTTTTGAATTGGTGGAGCTTTTGAACCTGTCCTTTAAGTCATATAGGTCCTCCAACTTGACTATGGATTTAGGTCTAGCGTTATTGTTACTTCCTTGTTTCAGCTACTTGTCATGTTGGTCTTCATCAATTATCTTGTTATTGTAAGAGCCTTCTGAAGTCAGAAAACTTACAATATCAGGGTCATCGTTGAAAACTCTCCAGTTGGTAATATTATCAGGAATGGAGGGCCTAAATATTATTTCAATCAAGAATCTGTCTGGACTATAGTCCTTTGATGGAATGAGCTTGGAAGCCACATTAGCAAGGAGATCAACACTAGCATTTTGGAGTCTGGGAATAGATGAAATATTAAATAATATAAAGTGTGAAGTCTGGTCTTGTACTAACGATTGATAGTGCTTCAAGTGTCCTGACAAACAATACATAGTATTTCTTACTTGTCTGGCAACAATCTCAAAATCCCCAAAGACTTGTAGATATTTGATATCAAGCCCAATTGTCTTGTATAACCCTTGAACTAACGCTTCATGTTCAGCAATGTTGTTCATGCAATCGAACTCGAGTCTACATGTTAGCATGGTTTTCTCTCCTTTTGGGCTGACTAATATACAACCTACTCCTACTCCATCATTAGACTTAGAACCATCAAAAAATAATTTCCAAAACAAAGTTTTATTTACAGGTTTATCTAAAAAATTAATGCATCTAGAAGTGTCCGTTTGAGAGAAATTTTCTATCTGAGATAAAATGAAATTTTCAAAAAAAGGTGAAGTATGAGCATTGAAATTCCCTAAGAACGAATCAACAGAATAGTTTCCAACTATATTGTTGTTGTACGCTATAGGTTCGTTTTCCCCTTCCAACTCTGTTACTATATACTTTTGGTGTCTTTCTCGCTTAACCTTTATCTGATTTGGTTTACTGTTGTAAGGGAGCCACATATGAGACCAGTCAATTGCAAAGTAATCGTGAAGCTTCTCTGACCAATCCCTGCTAAGGGTTAGTCCATAAAATTCAGGAATGTCTGCGACAAGTATATCAATGACCTGACATACCTTTGGGTTTGATGAAAGTGTTATGGTCACTTAATTAAGTTCACCGATAACCTCAACTTGAGACCAATCTAGCTACACTATGTGCACTACATATTTCTAAGGTTGGACATTTAACTTTGCGCAAAATGTCTTAGGAAAAATATTATATGAACCACCAAAATATACCAGATAGTTATGAAACTTTTTATTGAAAACTTCAAAGATAAGGATAAATGGTAGAGTATGGGATTTTGACCTTCCTCCAATCAAAGCAATGTCATTTGGATCGACTTTATTTGACATGCCAGTCGAAGGTCTTCCCATTTCATGAATAGCTTGTGAAATTACAACGGCAGGTAGAGGTGCAATAGGTACTGCATGCAGCTCTTTTAAGAGCAATTTTTGTTAATGCTTTAATTTGCTAAGCTCATGAAAAGTAACATTAGCCCTAGTTTTCTTCATGTCTTCAACAATGTTATACTCCATTTCATCAAAGATGATAAGTGTTTTAGATGGAGTTGTTGAATCAGATTGGACTGGGTTTGTCTGAGTAGACTTTGGTGAGGACTTCTTACCTACGATTTTATCCTTAGGACTCAGGCTTGGATTTTTATGCTTAGCACTGGATTGTGGAGGATCAAATTGTTTTCTACTTCTGGTAGTAACTGGTAATTCATCTTGATCTTCTTCCTCCAGAAGAATGAAGTCCCACATTCCTTGTAGTTCTACAACTTCATCATCATCAGTCTATTCCTCATTTGAAACTTCTTCCTCTTCCCCTTCTGATTCTACATTTGTTATAGCATTTGGAGGTTTCAGATCAGTTGAAGGATTTCTTTTAAAGGGTTTATAAGGTTTCTTGGAAGAGGTTTCTGCTACTTATTTCTTTATATCTACCATTTCGTTGGACATGGTTTTCAAGACTTTCTGTAACCCTTCCAGGCCGAATGGGTCTTTTGATTGTTTTTTCTTAGGATCATCTTTAAAAGACACTTTTTTAGACTTTCTTTCATCTACAACGTTTTTCTTTTCTACAACTAGGATACATTTCTCTACAGCTATCGCCTCTTTCATGTTTTCAGCTAATGTTGGCTTGGCAGCTCTATCTACAAAGATGGCTGCATTTGAAGGCAAAGTGGAAATATACCATTCATTTTGGACTTCATTACTAGGCTTTGACGCTGCTGGTATTTTGTTTAATCATGTATTAAAGTGACAATTGAAATCCTTAATTGGTTCTCTTGGTTCAGCTTTCAAATTGGAGAGGTCATTGATTAAAGTTGATGTAGATCGATCATCTCCAAATTTTGTTAAAAATTGATCTTGAATGTATCCCAGTTATTAATGGAGTCTGATGATAATCAAAAATACCATAACCCTGTTGCTCCTTTTAAAGTATAAGGGAATAATCGTACAACTACGTCCTCTTCCGTTACTCCATTTAAATTTATGGACAACATGAAATTATTTATGTGCTCTTCGGCTAATAGACCATTGTCAGGATTGAACTTGGGGAGCCATTTCTCAGGATGAGCTGGTAATTGCGATAAGGGTGCAGGCATGTTCACAACTCCTGGATTAGCCCATGGCCTTGGTGGAGGGTTTCCTGCCATCGTTGGGGTATGAGTAGGAGGAGGTGCTGCAATAATTGAAGGTGGTTGGGTGGAGGCAGATGTCGCTCCTATACCGGTGTGAACCGCGATCTGGATTTGTCGGATGGATGAATGAACTTGTGATGATATGGATGGGATGGTAGATGAAGACGATGATAAAACCTCACTTTGATATTCTACTGGTGTTTTCCTAGATTTCTTACGACTCGGTAAAGAAAACTCAACTAGTGGGATTCCTAGCTTTTCACTTTGTGCTCTAGTCAGTCATTGAGTCGGGGTCAAATGAGAAGTGACACTACCTTGGGAAAACTCAAATTCTTCTTGAGATAAAGAAATTCCCTGTAACTTATTAATAAAATTTTGTAACTCAGGGGGATCTAAAGAAGAATGTTCTGGCTTGTTTGGGATTTCAGTAATGTGCTCTGTAGTTTTCTTTTCAACTTCTGGTTCAGTGATGGAAGATTTGGAATGTGAACGAGAAGTTGAGGGTGATGGTGAGGGAGTTTTACTCTTATAATGGCGTGAAGATGTAGATTTACTTGCCATTCACAGTCAAACCCTCCTTCTAGTGCCAAATATGTTGAAGGACCGAAAAATTAGGTCTACAACAAGGGGGATAACCACCCGGTCTAAACCTTAAAGAAGCTCCTTTTCCGTTTGGAATAATGGCTCCGACTAGGGATGATGGGACTAGTTTCCCAATCTATTTATGATGTGTGTACTAATGGGATGATGTTTTTCTTTTTGGGGTTTTATGGGTTGAATGCCTGTTCTAAATCTAATCTATCTTTTAACTATCATATGCAATCTATTCTAATGAAAAAAACACCTAACTTTAAACTATCTCGGGAGTGATGTTTCACTTATGCGATCTAAAACAATTTCTAACAGCAATTGATAATATAAATCATTCAATCACCACGAGAAAAGAATCCATTAAAAATGATTTTTTCGTATAAAAGGTTAGCCAAAAAAATTATGAGAAACATATCGCATAAGATTTATTCATATACTCAGCATAAAAAGTAAGTTATCGCCATGCATAAGTGCAATAATGACAGCTAAACATTCAGACTTTCATATATCAATAACTAAAAATAATTTATCGCTTGGCACATAAATAAAAAGTATCAGGAAATAAAAATACCATTGGTAATAAGTTCTACTCATGAGTTGCAGCAATATAGATTTATCTTCAACAAAAGTGCATTTTAGTAGCAGATATCAAACTCATATAAAAATAAATCTCGTTCCATTCATTTGATCAAAACCTCCTCAGTGGGTGGCAAACTGCATGTTTTGAAGAATTGTTTTTGATAAAACTCTGGACCCCTATCTAAATGCATGAGAGGGATTTAAATACTACTCTAATGAAATCTAAAAATAAATATTACAAAAATAGGTGAGGATGTTTAAACCACCTGCCTCATTTAAGCAAAAATGAACTAAAACAAAACTATATCTATGATAAATCTTGCATCTAATCCTTTAGATTGCAAATGTCCAGCATCAGTTTCAAGAGCATCTGTTGGTTGACTTCAACTCTTAACTGTCCTGCAAATATGACGTTGGTTAGAGCTGGCACTATCTTCTCGGCAGAGGTTATGAGGAATTTCAGGGTCATCCATTGGCTATGTGGCTTTACCAGGTACTGCCAGTATGTGTCCCAGTTTAACTTATTTACCTTTTTAATCACCTCTGCGTTTTCCTCTACTATTTGTTTCCACTTTGTTTGAAGTTGTTGTGCCTTTTGGAAGGAATCCTGGGGTAGTCTCTGATATCAAATTGGCCTTGTGCAGATTTTCATTTATGCACTCAATGACATTGTTCGCTATTGTCGCTACCTCTTCCATCGCCTGTTCTGATTCTTTAAGTTGGGAATCCCATTTCGCAAATAACAATTCTTTGTGTGATTCATTGATTCTAGGCAATTTCGCTCTTTTCCCTTCTTCTGATCTCTTCTAATTCAAGAATTCTAAAATCTTCTTAAAAATTGAATCATAATCAAGTCGTAAATCTACGACTTGATTTGTAATATCATCGCTCGTTTCACAATGGGAATTCCATTGCAAGATATTCTAGCAGAGTATTTCTTCCTATTGCAAGTGTTGGGCATTAAGAGCGAGTGCTTCTGTGATAAACTCCCCAATTTTGGGATCCTCCTTATGCAGTTCTATCATAGCTTGTAATTGTTCTTCTTTAATGGCCAAACTACTTTGATGATTCAATTCCATCTGCTAGAAGTCTTGTTGGAGTTTTATTAGCAGTGTTTATGCTTCTTGACTGATGTTGACTTGTTGTAGTTGCTGTTCTAGAAACAAAATCCTATCCTCCTTCTCTTTTAGAAGCACTTGAACTTTTGTTACTTTATCAATTGTTGCTGAAGCGTATGCTCCTACGATCTAAGAGAGCCTAGTTAGATTTTGCAATGGGTCTACAGTTGGGTCCCTCCAAAAAACATCCAGAGGTTCATCCTTTGGAGCCAGCACAACATCTATCTTTATTGTCTTCCTTTGCCTTCTGACAACAACCTTATGTTGTGGGCTATTAAATACGTTTAGAGGAGGAATCTCCTCTATTTTTAGTACAATTTCAGACGACGAAGCAACATGAATATGCTCTGTTTCCTGAGTATTAATAGCCCCTTCTACCACCATTTATGTGGTTGTCTCTCTTAGGTTTATCATTGGCTTTGCGCTCTGTTCCTCAGTGTTGATTAACTTATTAAAATTCTTGCATTCCCATTCTAGATCTACTACAAGTGGCTTTGTTGGCTTTGTAAGGGGAGTGGGAACTTCAGCTTGTTTCGGGGACAAAACCTACTAGTCAGGCTTTTCTGTAGATTGAGCTATATCTTTAATTGACTCCTCACTTCTGTTGTTTTCACTCTTGGATTGATCATCAAACCTTTCAGCTGATTCTTTTTCAAAATTTGATTTAGACTTCTCTTCTTTTGAACTTCCACTTATGCTTACACTGGGAATAGGCTCCGTTATTGGTTCAATGAGCAATTGATCCAAAGGGACCTTTGTTAACCTCTGTTTTCTGTAATTTTCAAACTTTTGGAGTTTTTCTTGGTCAAACTGAATTCATGCCATATGTAGAACCTCTTTTAAGGTGTTCTTCTATAGAAAGACACCATCAAAGGGATCTTCTTCATTGGTAAACACTTTTATTTTAACCATTATAGTAAAATGACTTACAACACCAAAGGGATCATACTGCCTCCACGGGAAATTTGATAGTTGTAAACATAACATATTATCAACTTCTTTAAAAGCATGACCTAAGTCAAATAAGGCAAAAGCTCCACATACTACAGGAAATTGAGGCCAAATGGCCTTCTTATAATCTTTTAGTACTTTTCTCATTCCCCCAACAACACAGGTCTGGTAGGCTACTCCCCTGGCCATTAGTTTGTTGGGGACATAAAAAGGTAGCACATGGGGTGAAGTGATGCTGCCAAACACTCTGATATATGTGAACAATTCTTCCCCAAACCACCTTATCACCGAAAGAATTTCCACTTTAGCTTCTGGGGAAAATCTTGGGGCATCTCTATTGTAGAGCATTTTATGAATAGGGAGCATAAATCCATGACAAATCTTGTAGAAATGTGGGATGAAATTGGATTCCCATAATACTTTATGATAAACCTGAATGGGAAGAGGATTTTGTACCATCCACTTCCATCCCATAATAGGAAAATCGGAAACAAAACAAATAACGTCCATGACATAGGTGCTCAAAAAGAATGGAGGGTGAACCCTTGAAGTAAAAATTCTTTTAGTTCGATATCCTAAAATAGCAAAGGCTAATTATCTAATAAAATTTTGGCCCAATCCATTATGGTGGCATTAGTAGCCACATCCAATAGAGGTAACCACTCTGATGAAAACTTATTGATGTCTAGTCTTCCAAACAATCTACACAACATTGCAATGACAAAATATTAAGGAGAAGAAAGAGAGCCAGTGGCGTACATACCATTTTATCCTTCTTTAATCTTTCCTCATTGTTCGACCAGTGCTTTGTGCATTCTGCCAAGTCTTCGTTCTCCTTGGAAAACTTTTCTACAAACTGCTTGTTGTAGCTAGCCTGGGGTTCTGGCAAGTGATACATATGTCTCAAATTGTTTGGGGTAAATGACCCCATGACTTGCTAACTGGCCGTCTTAAATTCCCTATCAGATATATCTACGTGATCTATAATCCATTTCACCATATCAGTGTAGGAGAGTATCTTTGGCCTCGCAGCAATACAGTGTAGAAACGAGCATGAAATCTCAATTAGGGACGCTTCAGAAGAGCCGCATCCATTGGTTGTAGCTGTAACCTTCATAATTCTCGGGTTTTCCTCTTCTAACAATTGGTACATGGCTTCCCAAGTAGATATCCCCGCGTCCCTAGTACAAGTGGTGTCTGCGAATAATGGAGTCATTTCTATTTTCTCAGATGTAGGTGCTTTGCCTTTCTTCCCCATTTCGTCATGTATTACGCTCTGCTTACTCTTCCTGAAAATTGCAAGGAGAGAGAAAGGATATGATAAATATGATAACGAATACTGGAAACATCAATAGAAAGACAAAAATAAGGTGACAGGAAAGCTTTGATTCTAAATCATATCAAAAGATATCACCTTGCGTCAAATGGTCCTTTACTCTGATCTGAATCATTTTTTAATAAATGAGAACTAATGGACCGTTAAGTTAAAATTTAATGTTCATAACTTTTGCATTGAACGACAGAAAGTACTGTCCTAAAATTATGAGCCCTTTGATCTGCAATAAAAGTGATTTTTCGATTTGCTTCGCAATATCGCAAAACCTGCTATCGTTAAAAATAATCGTTTCGCCAGGCAGCTGCAATATGCAATTTACGAGAGGCTTATCGCATTTCGCAATATTTGGGAACTTTACATAAAGTGGCATCGTGGAATTTGGAATTTGCGATGCGATGAGGTTGTAAGACTTTGTGATCTCGCATTCTCGCAGATCGCATTTTTGAGGAGTTACTTTTATAAGAGATGCCCACTGTGACCTTTTGTGATGCGATAATATCATTTTAAAAGTGGGGTTTTCATAGCTCCTCTTAATATTCGAGACTTTCCACTTATAAAGTTTTTCTTAGGTCTTGTGGTCATATAGCGCTTTTTATAAGGAAACTCATAGTTTGTGATGTTTCATGTGCTTGGAGTATGAAAAGGTAAATTTACATGTTTTAGCAAGTTCCACTTTGATATCTTGTTTTATTTTAAAAACAAAAAGGCAACATTAAATGCTAAGTTTTTATTTTTTGGAAGGGCCCCCATTTATTAATGTTATTGCTAATACTAATAAAAGGGGGGTTTGTTGATGGTCACAACAAGAGGATTGGATAGACTTATCCCCTTGCATACCATAACCTCAAGCGGGAAGGATTCCAATTGGAGCAGTCGGATTCTCCTCTTATGTGATTGGTCGGAGGAAACTGACATTGTCTATTTGCAGGGTCCATGCAACCAAATGAACAACCTATAGGTTAGGAGGTCGAGTCATGGGCTGACAGAAGGAATTGCGGTTGATTTGTTGTCCCAACTAGGATGGAGGTCAATGGTCAAGTGGTCGGGAGGAAGGCAAGTCACGAACTCTTAGGATGGGCTGACCCCGACTCAGTCGAAGGTCGGGAGGTTGAGATGTGAGATGACACAATGAATTTAGGAGATGTATATGTCCTGACCATCTGTCTCACCTATTGGTTGGACGATCCTGTGGTGAACCATCGTGTGGCAGCATGGATAGGTGATCGCCATTCCCTATGCATAGAAAGGAAAGGAAGGAAATATAAAAGTGAATGAAAAAAAATAATAATAAAAATCAAGGTTGTGAGCCTCCTAATCCCATATCCATGACCAAACAATGGGGACTAGATTTTCTAGTAAAAACTCTCTTACCTTTGGGTGAGTAAGGGGTTATGTTACAAAATACTTCAATCTACTCAAGTCAACAATAGTAAAGGAGGGTTGTGGAGGGGGAACTATTGTAATTACATTTTGATTGTTGTTAGTTAAAAATCTTGTTGATTCATGTTCCATTTCCATTGTGTGTGTGATGTGCTGAAAGTGTAGGTATGTTGCTACAAGTTTAACCAATTCCTCCTCTAAGGAAGTAGGACATCATTACTAGTCAGTTATTGTTTATATTTTAGTTTGGGTAGTTTCTATTGCCATTCACAACTCAATTGATTTGATTATTTACTATGTTTCTTAATTATTCATGTTGTTGAAACTCACTAAGGAATTTACTTTATTTCATAATTATTAGTGTTGCTACAACTTGTTAAGAAATTTACCATGTTTTCTAATACTTTATGTTGATTCAATTAAGCAATCATTTACTTTGTTTTCCAGGATTTTGTAATATAAGCATTGATTCAACTTATTGATTTAGGTTTTATTTATCACAATTTGTCAGTATTTAAATATTTCATCAATTCATGAGCATTTATGTCACAAAGTTCACTAATACACAGTTAGCTTGATCAAGTCACCCACTTACTTTCATGCCCGTGTTTACCTTCTAGCAAGAGTAATTTATGTTCCTATTTGTGTGTTTACTTTCCAACAATAGTGATATACTTTCTTATTTGTTCATTTACTTTCCAACAAGAGTGATTTACCTTTATGCAAGAGTGCTAGAGTCAATATTTCAATTCTTGACAGTGTAATGTGCTTTACTTGGTGACTTGTGAAAGAACATAGACATCCAACTCTATCATAATTAATTATTACAACAACTAGCTCAATATAAATTAACGTAATATATTAGCATATATATTGCACAACAGTTCTCAAGTTCCAAGATTAACAATTTGTATTTCTCATTTATCTACTATGTAATAAGGAGGTAATTGAAAAGCCCGTCATTTTTGTTGCATGATTTAATTCAATTAGTATATTTCTTTTAAAAATATTGGTGTGGTGTTTTTAATTCAATTTTTCATTTATGCTAGTTTATTTTAGAAAGTATATCTCTTTAAATTTCCACGCACAAAATTAGAGATTAGCAAGGTAAACTTCTTAGTTCCAATAAAAATCCCCACATGACTCATAGTGCAAGACAATCACAAGAGGAAAAATGACACAAATAGCCCCACTTCTTAACTCCTACAACTAGCTTTCTTGCTAAAAGGAAGTATGAATCTTCAACTCATGGAACTGAGACCATGCAAGCCTCATTCCCTGCCTCGACAAAGTTTTCTTTCCTAGATGGCTAGCCAAAAGGGTAGTTTCATTTCATAGCTTTTTTCTTTCCCAAATATCTCAAAGCACCTTCAAAGGAAAAGAACATTTTTTCATAACAAGATGGCACATGAAATCTTTATTAAGGAAGAGACATTTGCATTCATATTCCCCATTCAAGAGTTAGATTAGGAAATTAAGATGATGAACATTCCACATTCAGTCTTACCCAACTGTCATGGCTTATCCAAAGAAAATTTGGACACCTTCCTCTTCCATTTTGATGCCCTCTGCAGAAGTTATGACTATGTATCAAATGCCCATAAATTAAAATTCTTCTCTGCCACACTCAAGAATGTTGCATCATGTTGGTTCATGGATCTTGGCATAGATAACATCAACATTTGGGCACAAATGAAGAAAAAAATCCTAAATAAGTATGAAGATTATTTCCAGGACAATGAATGAAGAGAGGAAGTCTTCAGAATGACTGGGAATGAAGATGAAAGCTTAGAAGGCTATGTTGAATGATTAAACTACAATATACAATAGGAAAGATAAGGATATTTGGTTCCATATGCACTATGTGTCTTAATGTCACATGGAATTCATGATTATTGTATTGAAATCTTAAATTTTATGGGTGGAGGTGATTTCTCCCACTAGTCTTATGTTGATATTATTGAATTATGTCAAATATATTCTTAGGGAATCTTAAATATTAGGAGAGAACTAAGAAACATATTGGAAAAATACAACAAGACTACAGGAAATGGAGCCACCAAAGCAGAAATTGGGAACATGTTAGAATATTTCAAGACCAATATACTTAGCTCGCTAAGTTCTCAATTAGACACATTACAAATGAACAATATGAAGGAAGGAGCAGACTTAGTTTTGGAAACATTTTGTTCAAAGTGCATGAGAAGCACCCATTGAAAGTGTGCATGCTGGATCACATTGAGGATTGTGCAATATGCCGTGAGAACCATGCCACAAGAAAATGTCCACCTCTACTTGGACTAAAAGTTGTATATCAAGAGGCTGATGAACCAAAGAAATTTTGTTTTGTCTCCTAGAAACATTCATGGTAACGTAAACCTTAAGGTATGATTGTAGATAAATCAAAATATTATAATTTATGTTGGTCTAATCCTTCGATGCAATACTCTTCTCCGCAATGGTGTTTACCTACTCAACCATGGGTGGCTCCTCCTTCAAACTAGATTTTGTGGAAAGGGTGGAAGAATCCATCCTTTTGAAGACCTCAACAAGCCTTAATACAACCACCTATGCCACTTCTTCATTTTCCTCCAATGTAACCATCCACATCAACCCCCCAATCTTGTGTAGTTAGATGAGATCCATGATATATTAAAGGCTTGTCATTACAGCCCTTGTGGAGGCCACTTTATAGATAAGAGGATCGATAATAAATAACTCCATCAAGGGTACTATTGACCCTCTATTTATTCTAGATTCCAAACAATACGTGAAAATATGTCACGCCCAATGCATGGGAACTCCAGTCCAATCAAATGAAATGTCATTAAAAATAACTAGTTATAGAACCATTTGAGAAATGGGCTCTTGATTTCACTAGATCCATCAAACCATCCATCTCAATGAAACTCCAACATCCTAGTTTGCACAGATTATGTTACAAAGTGGATGGAAGCAAAGATACTCCCAAACACAATAAAACAAGTAATTATGCACTTTCTCTATGGAAAAATATTTGTCAAATTCAAGGTACCACAAGAGATTATCATTGATACAGGGCGACAAATGCCATATCATCCATATGCCAATGGGGAGGTGGAAGGGACATAAAATAATTAAGAACATCATAACAAATACCATTCAAATCCACCTCAAGGATTGGGCAGACAAACTTCTTAAAACATTATGGGCATATCGAACGACATTGAAAAATACCATTGGTTGCAATCCATTTGATCTATTATATGGCTCATAGCTATTTTACCAATAAAGGTATAGGAAAATACCATAAGGAAAACATTGCAACTTCACATGAAATTATCTGAGGCATAACAATCGAGACTTCTTGAAATCAATGAGCTAGATAAACTTTGTCAAGCTTCTTTGCATTAGACAACCATTATTCAAGCAACACAAAATTTGGTTGCATGATAAGTTCATAAATAAAAAAAGATTCAATGTTAGAGATTGGGCATTGTTGTTTGACTCAAGATTTAAGGAATCCCAAGAAAAATTTCATATTCATTAGCTTATACCATACAATATCAACATTATATATGATAACAGATCCATTAAGCTATGTACCATTGATGAGGAAAGTGTTGAATTTATAACTATGGTCGGTCTTCATAATATACATTTGGTTAACTGATGTAATTGTATTTATCATTGTAAATCATATTTATAAATTCTTGATTCAAAGAAAAAATATTTTGAGCCAAAGTCACATTGTGACTTTTAAAAGATGAAAATTTGAAATGTAAATTTTGGCTCCAAAAGTGACAAGTCGGCTTCCCTCCAAGTCTAATCATCCCTAACCAAGAGACACAACCATTCACCCAAGACATACTACTATATAAAGGAATATTTACCTCCTCCATTGACACAATCACATTCTCTCACACAAGACAATTTCTCAGCAAGTGAAGGACAAGAAGGACAAAAAAGGTCAAAAAAGAAGGTCGAGTTTTCTCTCTTCTCTCTCTCTCTCTAGAAACTCACATGTGTGAAGTAATCTGTCTCTATGGTTCACATTTTTTTCCTGGGGAAACTATTCCAGGGGGGGGAATTTATGGGTTACTGGGGAAATTGTTGTAGGGCCAAAATTATGGGGAAACTGGCTATTACAAGAAGGCTGAAATTCTTGAAGTGCAAGAACAAGAGAAAAGTGCAAGATCAGATTGGGTGACTTGACTTGGAGGAGAAAACCAGATTTGACCATAGGTCTAGGTGTGTATCTCATTGAACAAGAACAATTTATTTATTAAAATGGTTTCTAGGATTTCGTAGTGGGTTTCCCAAGGTAAATCTTGTCCTCTCTTGTTTGTTGTGACCTTTATTGTTCTACTATTCTTTATGGTTGAATTTATAAAGCATAATTGTTGAATGGTATATTGGAATAAGATAAAAGAATATCTACATCAAAAGTAATTATCATAATTTCAAAAATATTGTGCTAACCTTAATTGCACCAAGAAAATAAACATGCTATCAAAGACTTGGTGAAGGAAGAAGGGAACATTGAGATCACCTTGAAAAAACCATAGAGAGAATTTTATTCAATTTCTTCTTATAGATTGGTTTTTATGGATTTCTCTATGAAGTATGAAAACAAGCTAGAGGGAGCATCTAATTTCAGAGTTCGGACAGTTAGAATATATATTCTTCTTGTCAAGAACAAGGTTTTTGATATTGTGAAACGAAAGGTTGTTTTACTAGAATATAATGTTATGAGCGTCATAGTGGAATCCATTAGGGATCATTTGGTTCCCTACATTGAAAAACTTGATACCTTCAAGAAGATGTATGATTCCACAATTAATTCTACACAATCAAGAATGTTGGTCAATCAATGAGCTTGAATAATGAAGTTCGAAATACAAGGATGAATAATGACAATATTGTGGTTTATTACTTTGTAGGATTTCCCAAATAAGAGACCAAATTCAAGAAATCAGATAATCCATCCTTGATCAAGATATAGTAATTGCAACATTCAATGGTCTTCCTAGATCATGGGATGTTTTTGCAGAAGGTATAAGAAGTTGGAAGGAAGCACCTACATTTGAAAAATTATGGACATTGTGTGCTCAAGAAGAAGCAAGATTGATACTAGATATCATCAAGATGAGGAATTTCAAACCCTTGCAACTCATTTCAAGAACAAGGGGAAGACGAAGTTTGGATCTCAACACAAGAAGTCAGGAAAAGGATCTTCCTCTTCTAAGAAGAAGAAAGACTTATCAAAGATACAATGTTATGGTTGTCAAGAATATGGAAATTTCAAGAGAGATTTTCCTAATATGGATAACATGAAAAGAAAATGGAAACAACATGCAACATTGAGGAATATGAAAAACAAAAGAAGACCAAAGGTGAAAAGGATTTCTTCTACTATTTTGATTTGACATGTTACTTTGCAGATGATGATGACATGTGGCTGGTAGATAATGGAGCATCAAGGAACACGACCAGAGAATGTGAGAATCTCTCGAGCATGACAGAAAAGAAGTTGTATCGAAGGGTTGAACTGGGAGACAATAACAACTGTGCAGTGGAAGGAGTTAGAAAGTCATCCATAGAGTAAAAGTCTAGTAAAAATGTACATCTCAACAATGTTCTTCTTGTATCAGGTTTGAAAAAGAATTGTGTCTTTGTTTCTTGTTTATAAGATAAAGGAGATACATTTGCTTTTGTGGATGGAAAAGTACTCGTTTGGTCCTATTATCACTCCAGGAAACTCTCCTAGGTTGCAGCTCAGAGATGCCTAGTAACATATAATCTTCAATATTGTTCTCTAAACTATTGGAATAAATGAGGGTTTGGATCAAGTTAGATAACCATTTCAGCTCTATTTTCACTCAAGACATGCATGCATACTCTCACCAATACAAGGCTTTAGACCACTAATGCTCAGTAATTTATAGATTCAATAGATAGATGGAGAGCACTGACTGTACCAACAAATTGCATACATAAACATAAATGAATGGCTAGCTACAAGCAGCAAAAGAGAATACTAACTATAGTGGTAGATGCATATATGACCACACATGGATGGCTAGCTACAGGCAGCAAAGAAGCTTGCAAATCCAGTTTATAAAAGCAGAGATAATATGACAGTTATCTGGCCTTAGACATAAGGAAAACATGAACAAAATGTTCAAGTGCAAGCATATAACAACAAAGAGAATGGACATTGAACATATAATGGCAAAAGAAGCTTATATTGCTAGAATGAAGATGAGAAGCTTGAAGGAACAGAGGAGGAATAATCTCCAGAAGTTGAACCCCTATTACATCTTACTTTCAACTATTTATAGCCTGTTTACAATGTTCCTGAGCTCTAAGAGGTGTGGAGTCCTAATCTCTCTGATTTGCATTGTTAACTGATTTGATGCCCTCTAGGAAAGCATGGGATTGTAGTTTTCTGCTTCTGACAGCAGAGTAACTATTTTCATATATTTTTGGTAGCTTGTTAGGCTATCTAGGCATTATCCTATGCTAGAGATGCTCCATGATGTTTTTTGGTGTGGTTGTTGCGCTGTCTTGCTCCCTGATATATCTGTTTTTGGGCTGTAGCGTGCTGTGTTTCCCGGAAAACTGTCTCTTGGGCTCTGTCATATGGTGGAATGGGTCTTCGGGCCTTTGTTTTTCCCTTTAAACTACAAATAGTGACTATTCATATTATAAATAGCGAAAACGATGCAACATTGATAAATCCCACCCATCATTGTTCATTTCGAACTTCAAAAGTCCTAAAATATGGTTTAATTGTCTATTGGGTCTGGCCTTGTCGCCATCGCAAGTCACAAAAGGCTTGCTCCTGTGTATTCACCTTATATTATGAAATATGAGAAAACACTAAACAATTCATGAAAATGGGTTTGGCAGACTTCATATATTATCTATTTCACTTCCCGGACCTTTCAAGTCCGGGACTCGTCGCAATTGGTGTTGGCTAAAGGCTTCCTTTGTATTTCGTCAAAACAATGAAAATACACAAAAATATTAAAATACGGGCTTTAGCAGACCTAAAATCATATATATTTTGCTTCCCAGACCCTTTCGGGTCCGGGTCTTATCACATATCGCAAACCAAGCCTCCCTTTTTATTTCGTTTATACAACGAAAATACATAAAAAAAACCATTGAAAATGGCTTTGTCATGGACTTTAAAATTTATGAATTCCCAACTATAATGTCGTCGGGTCCAGCTCATCGCGTCGCCCATATGTATGTGCATAGGCCCCACCCATGGTATATTGCCGATGCGATATCAGAGATGCGATAAATCGCAATCGCGCATCGCTTACTCCCCGGGCCTTTATATAACATAACATATACTCCCCGTCGATGCGACCCATCGATCCGATCATCGGCGATAGCTGATCGATGGTGTCATGCACCCGACTTTAAAATGTCCCTCCTTCTCAACCGATTTCAATTAGCCACTTAGATCTGGGACGTTGATCGGCCAGATCTAACGGCATCTGTGCATTGCCATGTTTATGCTTGCAATATCTATTTTTTCACTATTTTGGAGTGTTTTAGCCTCCCGATAGTGTATTTCCGCCCTTCCAAGGGCTCTCCTCTTGCACCAAATTTGACCCTTGGATGATTTTTGAGCAAATGCTGAAGATTTTAAGAGCATATATGGATCAACTTTTGGGCCTTTTTCTAGCGAGGCTAACACTGTCTCCTTCTGGGGATGAAATCCTCCCTATGAGGTTTCAAGAATCACAAATTAATGCCTTTCCTATCAAACAAAAATTAAATCTTCCTTCTAGTGTTCCATTGGGAATGGATTCCATTTTGTAATGAAAGAAAAACTGGAAAACATATTTACAATGACAAGGCTTTAAAGCCTTAAACGAAATAAAGTTTCAAGAACCGCCCATTTACTAGGCTACCAAAAGTATCTCCTCCTTCCAGACTGTGCAGAATGAATGTATTATTCTGTTGAACTTGAGGAATGACAAAAGGACCTGTCCATAAGGAGTAAAACTTGCCATGATTACCTCTCTTTTCCTTAAATATATCCCATTTAAGCACCCAATCACCAACTTGGAAATTGTCCACTTTTTCCTTTTTGTCAAAGGTTTCTTTGATTGCCTTCTGATGAGCCTTTAACTTCTCAACTAGTTTCTCTTTGATCTGCTATAGTTCAACCAGATTATTCATTCTTCTTACCATATCATTCTCTTCATCTTATTCTTCTTGCAAGAACTTAGCCACAGGGAGAATCAGCTGGATGGGGAAAACAACATCAACGCCATAAACTAGTTTGAATGGAGAATTCCCTATGGACTTTTTTATGGTAACTCTGTCAGCCCATAGTGCAAACTTCAACTTGGAATCCCATCTCTTTTTGTTGTCCTCTAACAATTTTTTGATTACCCTTACCATACTCTTGTTATATGATTCTACAAGGCCATTGCCTTGAGGATAATATGAGGTAGAATGCACCACTTGAATTCCCATGGATTCGTTCATGTCCACCAATTCTTTTGCCTTGAAAGCTATTGCATTATCAGTGACTAGTTTGGTTGGCCAACCAAATCTAGTGGAAATATTCTCATTCAAGAAATTTATGACAACTTGATGATTGGCATTCTTAGTGGGTATAGCCTCAATCCACTTGGTGAAATAATCAGTGGAAACTAAGATCCATTTGTGTTGGCCACTGGAATGTGGGTTGATCTCACCTATAAAGTCTAAGCCCCACTGTTGGAAGGGACCATTGACATGTATTGGCTTCAAGGGTAGAGATTTTAGTTGTTGTCTTCCTGAAAACCTCTGACACTTTTCACAAGCTTTTACAAAAGAAAACACATCAGAGAACAAAGTAGGCCAATAATATTCATCCCTCAAGATTTTGTGAGTTTTGGTTTTCCAATAATGATGCCCTCCACAGATGCTAGAATGGAACTGGTGTATGACCTCCATAGATTGTTCTTTATCTAGACACCTCAAGAGGATTCCTGATGGGTCTTTCCAATAAAGCAGATTTTTACTAATGCAGAATTTGGCTGATTTGAGTTTAATGGCATGAGCTTGACTTGAGCTAATCCTTGGAGGGACTTCTAGCTTTTGCAAAAAATGAATTATGTTGTAACACCATTCACATGTGGCTAGATTTTTAGCCAAAGACTGATTCTACTTTTGCTCTTCTGTTGCTCCCTTTGTCTTCTCGTCATCTGAATTTAGACCCATGGAATTTATGTCTATCAAGCTGCAATTTTATTCAGCCATAAGTTTAGCCAAGCCCTAACCTTTGACAAGCTTAGTGGGCTTCACCTCTACGTTAAATTATATGAATTTTTCAATCCATTTAGATCTCTTCCCATCAATATCTGGTTGCGTTAAGACATCTTTTACTGAGGCTAAAGGTACATATGCAACCACTTTGGAATGTAGAATATAAATTCTGAATGCTTTTAAAGATTTTATGAGAGCATAAGCCTGTTTTTCAATAAGGTCATACCTTAGTTCAACATCCCTTAAAGTTTTGATGAAAAAGGCCACGGGGTGCTCTATGCCTTTATCATTTTTCTGCAATAGAACTGTTGCAAGTGTATCATAAGAGGAAAAAGAGAAGATACAAAACTCCTTAGTGTAATCTAGGTTGATTCTTCCATGATGGCTTGCTTGATGGCTTCAAAATAGCTTCTTGAAGCATCTATCCATTTTATTTCTAATCCTTTCTTCAGCATGGAAGTGATGTGCTTTACAAGCTCTGCAAAGTTTGGAATGAACCTCCTTACAAAGTTAATCTTACCCAGGAAGGATTGAATGTCCTTTTTTGAGCTTGGGATGGACAATGTCTGAATGGCTTGAACCCTTGCTAGATCGATTTTTACACCTTTAGCAGAAACAATATGTCCCAGGAGTTTGCCTTCTTCTAGAGCAAACTGTGACGTCTTTGTGTTCACTGAAATTCCAAATCGTCTGCACTTTAGGAAGACCTTCTTCAAATGCTGAAATGGTCTTTGTGGCTGCTGGAGAAGACTGTTATGTCATCAAGATAAAAAAGGACAAACTTGTCCTTCTCTCCCACAAACGCTATGTCCATGGCCCTCTGAAAAGTATCCCCAGCATTCATCAGTTCGAAAGACATCTTGGAGTACATGAAAGTGCCACAAGGAGTAGTGAAGGCGGTCTTTTCCTGATCTTCAGGATATACAACAATCTGATTGTAACCTGAAAATCCATCTAAGAAAGACATGACTCTAGCCCCTGAAACTCTTTGCAACAAGTGTTCCATCTTAGGCAGGGGATAGTTATCTTTTCTAGAGCACTTGTTCAAATTTCCGAAGTCAACACAAAGCCTGATTTCTCCATTTTTCTTTTTTACTACCACAAGGTTAGCTATCCACTTTGAATACCTCAAGGGAACTATGATTTTGCATCCAACGGCTTCTTGATATCTTTCTAAATCAAAGGCAATAAGAGAGGGCTGATAGGTCTTAACTTCTGCTTAAAAGGGTTGGTATTCTTTTCCAGTGGAATCTTATGATGTGTGATGTTTTTATACAGTTTTAAGATCACTGTATTCCCAGGCAAAAACATCAACGAATTGCTTCATGAGGGTGCAATACTCATAATTCTTGGCAGAAGATAAATGAGTGGATAGATTGATGAATTTTGGATGGGTTGGGCTCCTTATATTATGTTTACAGACATCAGACTCAGTCTATATTTTGGCCAGCTTATAGGGCACGTCGTTATGATTGAAAATATTCTCTAGAGGCACCAATCCCTTTGTTATGTGATTACTAGGCATCTGGACAATGCTTCCTCGGCCGATCTCACTTTTTTGCTTGGACTGGCCGCATTCTTCCATGGTTTCATTTTCTTGGTCGATGTGTGTTTCACAAAAAAGTTTTCAACAACTTGTAGAAACCTGTTAATTTCCTCATCGTCTTCAAAAACTCTCCAATACTTGACATTGTCTAGAAGAGACAGTCTATATTTTACCTGAACTCCATATGTCAATTTAGGAGGCAAAGGAGGAATAAACATGCTAGTAGACACAGCAAGGGAGTTGGCAAGCTGGTTCTTCATTCTCAAAATATAAGAAATGTTGAAATCATTAAAAGAATCCTTGAGCCTCCATACTTCATCCCTATATGCTTTCAGCCTTGGATGCTTAGCTTGGAAAGTTTTATTTACTTGCTAAATAATGAGGTCTGCGTCTCCACACACTTTTAGGCCTTTGATACCCATTTCTTTAGCAATGCTTAAGCCCAGAACCAAAGCTTCATACTCTGCTATGTTGTTTGTGACCTAAAAGTTTAATTTGAAAGATAAATGAATGTATTCATGTGTTGGGGACACAAGGACTACACCTGCCCCAACAACTTCCTTAGAGCAATCTCCATCAAAGAACATGTCCCAAATCTGTGGGCCTTCTTCCTCAGCGATTTGGCAAACTGGTTTTTTAAGCTACGTGGTGGCCAACTGGGATTCTTCAATATGAAGAATACATGCTCCAAAATTAGTGTCAACAACATAGATGGGATGATTAATAGGGTTCTTCTCATTGCTCATGATATAAGCCAACTGCGCCTCTCTGTATAATCTCTTGCTCTCACCTCCAAAAACTAGGACAGTAGCATAGGACAGATCATTTTGTAATGATCCACCTAGTCTCTTGATCCAACCTCTGGAAAGTAACATGCTAAACTTGGGAGGTACATCTACTACCACAATATCCATCATCATGCTTTTCATAGGAAACTGAGACAAAGTGATGGCTAGGTCCTTGATTAATCCTAGACACTTCACTTTTCTAGAGTCAAAAGAGAACAGGTCATGATAAGGCTTGGTGATATCAAGACCCAACTCATCCATAACATCCTTGGGAATTAGATTATGGTTGGCTCTAGTGTCCAAAAGGCAGTTGTGAAGGAATTTTTCATGAATAGTCAGAGAGACATAGAAGATGGGGAGTTGTCTTCACAATTTTCAATCATTGGGTTGAGAATAACAATTGGCTTGTCATCTTGTAGACTTACATGGTCTTTGGAGGCTTGGATGGCTTTAGGCTCAAGGGCCTCGAGGATGGCTATTTTGAAGGACTCATTCTTCACTAATTCAATCAGAGGCATAGGTATTCTTAGCTTCTAAATTTATGATTGAAAACTGAAAGGAGAAGGAGACTTGTCAAGGCCTCTTACCTCATGAGCTAGGGCTTTGAGGGTGATGGGATCAACTGTTGGTTGTTTTTGCTTATTAGCTTGCTATACTGCAGGGACAACAGCTCTTTGAACAGGAGTTTCCTTGGCATTATTTATCTTTGACATCAAATTATATCTTTGCTGATCTAAAGTTTGTAGAATAGCCTTACCATCCCATTCTTGGTTGATCTGGTCATTGCATAATGACTTTTCATAGGCAGCTGAGGTCAAAAAGGAAGCATTGCCTTTGTCTTCCAGAAAATGGATCTCATCATCTTCTTCAAACTGCTCTTCTTCCATGACTCCATTTTGAAAAGGAGCCTTCACCCTTTGGTCTTCATTAGCATCTTTGTTTCTTTGCAAAATCTGCAACTGCTCATTTGTTCTTCTATATGGATTTGGATTTGGATTTCTAGGAGAAAAGGTATTAGGCACTCTTCCTTTCCCCGGGTGCTGCTCAACCTTCAATTTGGATATTTCAGAGGCTAATGACTCGATCATTTTGGTCATTTTATCTATCTTAGGATCAGAGGATGATGAAGACTCGCCCCTCTGTCTTCTTCTATCAACGTTTCCCTTGAGCTTCTCTGCAGCCATGATGTTTGATTCCACTTCCAAGGCTGCATCATGCATGTCATCCAAAGTAGCACATCGCCTCTCCCTCAACAGTATGCAGAAGTCAGAATCAAAATCACTGGCATAGGTGAGTTTAGCAAAGTTAGTAGTGGGTTTTCCTTCAACTAGTATCTTGTTGTACATACAGTTAAACCTCTTATTAAAATCAGATAGCAACTCCTTTCCCTCTTTAAGTTACCAAACTCAGTGTGGTAGTAGAGGAGATCCTTCTTATCACCCCAATGCTTTAGGAATGCATCATCTAAAGCTTCAATATCTGATATAGATCTTGGGGTTAGTTCTCCGAACCATTTTCTAGCCTCTCCATCTAAGCTTTGGACAAAGACTCTCATCCACACATCATCTTCACTAATGTCCAAATTATCAGCATCGCTATAGAATGACTCAAGATATTCTTCAGCAGTAGCACCTTCAGTGCCAATGAACTTAGGCCTATATTTCTGATATTCTCCAGTAGGCATGGCATTCAAAGGAGTGGGCAGTATTAGAGGTCCATACCTAGAAACTATGATTCTTTCCATTTTGGTAGGTGCTTGTGGGCCTGCAATAGCTGTGGTGGCTAAAATAGTACTGGCAGTATGAATGATAGAGGGCTAAGGAGTGACTGATAAGACTAAAGGAGTATGATGGATAGGAGGTGAGGTTTCCTCTGGGCTTACAACAAACAGAGAACCTAAAGAATAAGGAGCTTTATGAATCTCTGGGAGTTTTTATTCACTGCTAGTATTAGATGCTATACTATCAACATGTATTTGTTCTATTACAAGCCTCTCTTGAAGAGATATAGAATATTGTTTAGGTTTACCTAAACCTGATGCTCCTTTTTGCAATACCTTTCTCTCTTTGATGATTTTTTCAAGGTCAGGTACTGGGTTAGCTTGTAGCTTCTGAGGATTTCTCTGAGTATGCCTCACAAACTGAGCCAGAACTATGAAGTGGAGTCGCCAAGAGGTTCAGCCTCTAATAGAGTCGCCAAATAGATGATTACAACCAAAAATGTTCCTAGACTTTGTCTATCATCAATGTTGGATCTATGTCATTTCCCAGGGAAACTGAGCTTCAGTTTCCTCTCCCCGGCAATGGCGCCAATTATGTTATCACTCCAGAAAACTCTCCTAGGTTGCAGCTCAGAGATGCATGGTAACATATAATCTTCAATATTGTTCTCTAAACTATTGGAAGAAATGAGGGTTTGGATCAAGTTAGATAACCATTTCAGCTCTATTCTCACTTAAGACATGCATGAACACTCTCACAAATACAAGGCTTTAAACCACTAATGCTCAATAATTTATAGATTTAATAGATAGATGGAGAACACTAACTGTACCAGCAAATTGCATACATAAACATAAATGAATGGCTAGCTACATGCAGCAAAAGAGAATACTGATTGTACTAGCAGATGCATATATGACCACACATGGATGGCTAGCTACAAGCAACAAAAAAGCTTGCAAATCCAATTTATCAAAGAAGAGATAAGATGACAGTTATCTGGCCTTAGACACAAGGAAAACATGAAAAAAATGTTCAAATGAAAGCATAGAACACCAAAGAGAATGGACATTGAACATATAATGGCAAAAGAAGCTTATATTGCTAGAATGAAGATGAGAGGCTTGAAGGAACAGAGGAGGAATAATATCCAGAAGTTGAACCCCTATTACATCTTACTTTCAGTTATTTATAGACTGTTTACAATGCTTCTAAGATCTAAGAGGCTCGGAGACCTAATCTCTCTTATCTACATTGTTAACTGATTTGATGCCCTCTAGGCAAGCATGGGATTGGAGTTTTCTGCTTCTGACAGCAGAGTAACCGTTTTTCAGATATTTTTGGTAGCTTGTTGCGTTGTTTGGGTGTTCTCCTGTGCCAGAGATACTCTGTGATGTTTGTTAGTGTGGCTGTTGCGCTATCTTGCTCCTTGATCTTTCTATTTTTGGGCTGCAGCGTGCTGTGTTTCCTGGCAAACTATCTCCTAGGCTCTATCATATGGTGGAATGGGTCTTTGGGCCTTTTTTTCCCTTTAAACTTCAAATAGTGACTGTTCCTATTATAAATAGTGAAAACGGTGCAACATTGATAAATCTCGCCCATCACTATTCATTTTGGACTTCAAAAGTCCTAAAATATGGTTTAATTGTCTATTGGTTCCAGCCTTGTTGCCATCGCAAGTCGCAAAAAGCTTGCTCCTGTGTATTTCCCTTATATTATGAAATATACGAAAACACTGAAAAATGCATGAAAATGGGTTTGGCGGACATCATATATTATCTATTTCACTAGCCAAAGGCTTCCTTTGTATTTCATCGAAATAACAAAAATACACAAAAACATTAAAATATGGGCTTTAGCGAACCTGAAATCATATATATTTTGCTTCCCAGACCCTTTCAGGTCCGAGTCTTATCGTATCGCAAACCAAGCCTCCCTTTGTATTGTGTTTATACAACGAAAATACACAAAAAACCATTGAAAACAGCTTTGGTGCAGAATTCAAAATTTATGAATTCCCAACTATAATGTCACCGGGTCTGGCTCATCAAGTCACCCATATGTATGTGCATAGGCCTCACCCGTGGTATATTGTCAATGCAATATCAGTGATGCGATAAATCGCAATCGCGTGCCACTCACTCCCCGGGCCTTTATATAACATAACATATACTCCTCGTCGATTCAACCCGCCGATCTGATCATTGGCAATTGTTGATCGGCGATGTCATGCGCCCGACTTTAAACTGTTCCTCCTGCTCGGCCGATTGCTATTAGCTTCTTAAATCTGAGTCATTGATCGGCCAGATCTAACGACAGTTCTGCGTTGCCATGTTTATGCTTGTAATACTCTGTTTTGTCACTGTTTTGGAGTGTTTTAGTCTCCCGATAGTGTATTTCCACCCTTCCAAGGGCTCCCCTCTTGTGCCGATTTTGACCCTGGGATGATTTTTGAGCAAATTCTGAAGATTTTAAGAGCATATATGGATCAACTTTTGGGCCTTTTTCTAGCGAGGCTAACAGGTCCAAGGGCTCTAGTATAGATGTTGTTAGGGTCATTGATATTTGTGATGGAAGACCATATAGACATGTAATTAAACTAGATCAAGCACTAGTACATGACAAAATACACCCAAGTGAGTTATGGCACCAAAGGCATGGACATATTCATTTTAGAGCATTCTTGAATTGAATCAAATAGTGTCAGGGGTTTCTGAACTACAAATTAAGAATGATGATGTATGCAAAGGTTTTTCTCTTGGAAATAACATCAAGAAACTATTTCCAAATAGTTTCAACAGATGTAGGGAACCTTTGGACTTGATTCATTCTGATGTATGTGGTCTGATGCTTGTAAAATTGGTTGGTGGTTTTTTTTACTATGTGACATTTATTGATGAGTTCTCTCATAAGACATGGATATATCTCTTGAAGGCTAAGGTGAAGTATTTCAAAATTTCCAAGAATTCAAATCTGAAGTGGAAAACTTGACACATAGAAAGATTAAGATCTAATAATGGAGGGGAATACACCTCAACGAAGCTTGTTTCTTTCTGAAAGCAAGATGAAATTAAGAGGGAGGTAATTTTTCCCTACAATCCACAACAAAATGGTGTAGCAGAATGAAAGAATAGGTGGATTAAATAATTTGTCGAGGCCATGATGCATGGCTCAGACTTGTCGTTGTTCTTATGGGGTCAAGCATCACAGATAATTGTGTACATTCAAAAGTGAAGTCCTCACAGAGTTCTAGAAGGTATGACTCATGAAGAAGCATTCTCTAAAAGGAAACTAAAGGTCAGGAACATGAGAATCTTTGGTTGTCCTGTATATATTCATGTTCCTAAAGATAATATGAACAACCTTGAGCCTTCAAGAAAGAAAGGCATATTTGTTGGATATAACGAATCTTCAAAGGCCTATAGAATATACATTCCAGAGAAGAAACAAATTGAGGTTAGTCGAGATCTTATCTTTGATGAGAAACTAGAATATTGGAGGTTTAAGGAAGTATCCACAGATTCCTTGGATGAAGAAAAGCAGGAGGCCTCAATAGAAGAGCATTCAATTTCTACAGAATGTACTGGAAGGCCAAAAGGGCCTCAAGATCCAACAAAACTAGTCATAGTTCCAGAGATCAAGAAGAGACCAGCATGGCTTAGATCCACATTGGAAGAGACAAAAGGACATGCATCTCTTCATGGCACAACTAGAGAGGTGAAGAAACCTAAAAGGTTCTCCATTTATGTAGCTAAACCCATTGATGAATAACCTTCCACATATGAAGAAGCAATTAGTCAGAAAGTTTGGAAGGAGGCAATGAATAAAGGGTGTTGAGCCTCAAATATGTCTATTTTTCATCACATAGCACCACTACTTCATAACCTAAATTCTGACATTTTTAACTCATTTCATACCGTCATTCCACAACTTTCCGCCAATACTTATCCTATGCCTCGTGGTTGTTTATCATTAGTTTTATTAATTTTTCTATGATTAGAGATGATTTAGTCATGATTTACTAATGACTGTTTTTGCTAAATTCATTTGTCACAAGATTCCATTGCCAAAATTCTTCACAAGCCAATTAAACTAGTTGTTACAGGTTGAGTACGGAATAAATTACTGTAGGAATTTACAGGGTAAGTTCCTCAGATAGAACACCAGAGGACACTGCTCACAAACATATCATAGATCAATACTGGTGTATTCTTGAAGTGGTTAAAACCCTCAAAGAGGGAAACAGTCCATGGCCTGAGCCAATGCGGACACTTCAGACGATTTATTAATAAAAGAAACAAATTTACACAAGCTTCTCTCATGAACAGTCACCTTACAAATGACCCTCCATGCTCTTTAAATAGATATCATGGACCAATCGGGTGTTAAGCCACAAATCAAGTGTCAGTAATACCTAGGAGAGAATAAACCATTGAATCACTTCATGTCTAGAACATATCATGATCGTCGGATTATAAGTTACAAAGTACATAGTAAAGAAACACACTTTACCTAACTCTATACTAGACCAAGTTATACTTAACTATTTCATATGTGTCAGAATTTCCTAACATCCCCCCTTAAGAACAACTTTGGATAGGATTGAAGGATGTACAAATATGACACAATAGGAGAAGGAAGGAGGCATTAGACCCTATCCCCCCTTAGTGACAACTTCTTGAAATCCAACCATAAATCGAAGTTTAGTAAACTTCACCTCTGTGAGAGCCTTTGTAAATATGTCTGCAACTTGATCATCGGTTGAACAATATTGCACTTCAAGAACATGGTCATGAATGAGCTTTCTATTGAAGTGCATGTGCAGTTCAATGTGTTTGCTACACTGTTGTTGGATTGGATCTTTGCATAGTTGAATGGCACTTTGATTATCACATCAAAGTGTAGTCGGATGCTACTGCTGAAAGCGAAACTTTGATAGGATCTGATGAAGCCACAGGGCTTCCTTACTAGCTTCTATGGTGCCACAATGCTCTGTTTCTGTTGAAGAAAGAGAAATGACACTTTGTTTCTTGCAAGCCCATGTAATAGGTCCAGAACCAAGACTGAAGACATAACCTACAGTAGACTTCCAATCATCAAGGTCACCAGCCCAATCGGAATCAATGAAACCAACCAATAGAGGAGATGCTTCTTCACTATAATGAATCCCAAACTGAACTGTAACTCGAACATAACGAAGTATTCTTTTAGCTGATTTCCAATGACTTTCATGTGGGTTTTGTATAAACCGAGAAATAAGGCCAACAACAAAGGAAAGGTCGGGAGGAGTATGTGTCATATACAAAAGTTTTCCTACAAGATGATGGTATAAGGTAGCATCAACTTCAAGGGAAGTACAAGTGACTGAAAGTTTGGATCCATACTGAAAGGGAGAAGGGGTTGGCTTACAGTGTTCCATGTGAAAGTGGCACAGAAGATCACAAGCATACTTGGACTGGGAAAGGTAAATACCTCCCTTGGATTGCAAGACTTGAAGACCAAGAAAATAATGTAAGTGTCATAAGTCTGTCATTTCAAACTACTTTTTAAGGCTATACTTCACATGGTTTATAAGGTTGGGATCACTACCAGTAAGGATAATATCATCAACATAAAGAACAAAAATGATAAGAGACTTACCCACTTTCTTGGTGTAGACAGTATTGTCATAATGACACCTAGAAAAGCCAGTATCTAAAAGAAAGCTATCCATTTTGGCATACCAAGCCTGAGGGGCTTGCTTGAGACCATAAAGGGATTTCTTAAGCTAACATACAAGGCTGGATTCTGTTTGTATAAATCCAATAGGTTGTTCTATATACATTTCTTCATGCAAGTCCCTATGCAAGAAGGTGGATTTAACATCCATCTGATGGACTTCCCATTTGAAAGAGGCAGAAAGGGAAAGAACAAGGATGATAGAGTTCATTTTGGCAACAGGGGAGAAGGTTTTAGTATAGTCAATGCCTTCAACTTGTGAAAAACCCTTAGCAACAAGACAAGCTTTATGTTTATCAACTTTTCCATCTGTTCCAAACTTGGTTTTGTAAACCCATTACATCTAACAAGTCTTCGTCCCTTTGGAAGAGGAACAAGATCCCATGTGTCATTTTCTAATAATGAACGATATTCTTCAGTCATAGTTGTGTCCCAATATAGATGGACTGAATCTTCTACAAAGGTGTCAGGATCACAATTCGTTGAAGCTTGAGCCAGTAAAGAAGAGGCTCTATCGAACTAAGAACGTGTATGTCGTTGATCTGTAGGATCACCTATAAGAGCACATGCTGTATCCTGAGTAGCACGGACCCATTTTGGAAGCTGAGGAACTGAAGGAGGGTCCTAAGAATGTGGGGGAGGATTTTCATCCTCGCAGTCATCATCTGAAGAAGAAATATTTTTAGAAGTAGAAGGGATAGATAGAGGTGGCACATCCGCCGAACTAGGCTCGTAGGCCGATATATTTTCAGCAAACTTTACATCTCTTCTAATGATAACATTTTTGGACTTAAGTGGAATAAGTATATATCCTTTGACATCTTTAAAATATCCAACAAAAATACATTTTTCACTCTTAGGTTCTAAAGCTTTATGTTTCTCATCTGGAATATGGG
>APFE031585881.1:426735-438152 GCA_000404065.3 Pinus taeda | reverse complement strand
GTGTCAAGGTCAAATTTTGTCATTTCAGTGAGTCTTCAAGCAAAATTTGGTCACTAGGCATTAGGTCTAAGGTTTGCTCTCACTCTTTTCAAAGTTGCCCAAATGCCAACCTATGTCACTATTCATCTGAGCCTATCATCATTCAGAGGGTTTTCATCATCATTTCAAGTTCCATAGGGTCATTTTACAACTTATCCATGCTTCAGTTGTGCCTAGGCAAGGTTCATTTCCCTCTCCTAGGGTTTTGAAGGCAATTTCTCTTGGACGGTCAAATAAATGGTAAAACTTGTTTCCTGATGTTCATACACCTTCCCCTATCCTTAATGTACCTTAGCAAGTACTTCCCAACACTCAGATCCCCCAAAATCCTCATTTTCGCACAAACCCTAGTTTCTAGCTACAACGTGGCAATTTTCTAGGTTGGGCCTGTGTTTTTCCTTTTTGGACCCCTTCCCCTCACTCAGTATCTGATATTCCACTTTCCCCTGCTTCCTAACATCCCTCCCCACTCCCAAAAATTTCCCCAAGAATTTAGAAGCCCCCTATCCCCTTCATTTCGCTCCATTTCGACAAAATTCCTTGTTTCACACATCGGGACAAGTCGTACTCAAATAATGTTCCAGAGAAATCAAAGATGAATTTTGGGAAACTGACAGAGGTTTTTGTCCACAAGATGCCAAAGAAGAAAAACCTCCTTCACTGTTTACATAGGTGTCATGGTCTGAGAGAAATGTCAACAATACCGTTGCCTCAGGAGAATCAAAGACACCTCTGTAGTGACCTTGGGAAAATCACGTTTTCTCCTAGCTTGGTTGGCCAAATGATTTTCTTGATGGGTAAAATGATAACTAGATACAAAGAGATTTCCAATGAGCTATCATGAGCTAAATTTGGGGTTGAGGAAGACATTCAAAAATTGACTGCAACAACACTCTTCCTTGAGGCAGCCTCATTTGGCACTTTTTGACTAGTCTTGGGAGATTTGATTTTTGACAGGTCAAATCAACTCCAAATCCAAAAATTCCAGTTGGATTGGAAAGCAGACTCACAGAAATTTCCAACAAGCCTACTCTTGCCCAATTTGGCCACCTGAAAGTTCCCCAAACATGGATCCAAATGGGCGCGACATGTCAGGCAAGGGGGCGCGACATGTCAGGCAGAATTGCTTTTGAACTACAGAAAGCTGTCTTGGGATAATTGATTTTTTACAGAGAAAATGAACTTCAAATCCAAAAATTCCAGTTGGGTTGGAAAGTAGACTCACAAGCCTTTCCAAAAAGCCTACTCTTGCCCAATTTTTCCACCTGAAAGTGCCCCAAACATGGCTCCAAAGGGGCGCGACATGTGAGGCAGAATTGCCCAGAAATGCACTGTACAGCCCAGAAAACACAGATTTGACTCAGTTTGACTTTTTGAGGTGAATGATGATTCTCTTTGATGTAATTATGGTAATTTTATGACACTTTTACTCTTATGTATCTCTTCTAGAAGATTCATTCATGAAATAGGTGAAATTAATGAATGGATTGGTTTCCTAGTTTATAGAGGCAAGTTGTTTTGACTGCCTAGTTTTTAGTGCTAAGTTTAGAAGTGGTTGAAACAGCTCCTAGGACAGTGAGCTCGACCCCTAGAGGCAAGGAAAGGTGTTAGATTGCCTATATTATGTATTTTCCTAGTCATTTTCAGGGGTTGGAAGGTTGGACTTTTGAGGGAGAAGCTATCATTGTATTATTTCACTGTATCTCTGCAATTTTTGGCTAAGGAAGACCAGGGTTTTGCAGTCCTTGTTGGGATTCTTGTGGTTACATGTATTGATGGTGTGTTTCTCTACGTACCTGTAAGTGTGTTATGTGAATCATTTCCTTTCTTTTCCTTCTGCACATTAAGCAAACGAAGTGTTAAAGTAAGAATTCATGACTGTCATGCTCTGCTTTTAAGTTTGTTTAATTTCAATGTTTTCTACTGTTTAAGGAGAATTAAAAGTTATTGTTTGCTCTCCTTAACTCCTCACCTGTGATTCCTAATCATCCACCTCAATCAAAGGCATCAATATTGTCTCCTACCTTGCCCCAAAGAACCCCCTACAGAAACTGTGTCCAATCCCCGCACCTAAAATTGCCATCCCCTCAATTTGCCACCAACCCCAAATCAACCCTTTTGATCAGTTTACTAGCCAAAAATCAGTGTTACCCTATTGGTCATCTCATCCATTGAAGATTTTACTGAGATTGACCGGAGAGAGCCTTCTCCTGTCCCGTAGGGCTAGCTACGAGGCTAAATGGTTTGATGTTGCCTTGAGGTTTGCCTTTTTCAGCCTGAGGTGAATTTCAAGCGCTAACAGTCTCAATGGATTTTATTGTAGGTTTACCCAAGTCTAAAGGAAATAGTGTCATCATGGTGGTAGTTAATAGACTTACCAAGTATGCGCACTTTTGTGCATTATCTCATCCTTTCAAAGTCAGTACAATTGTTACTGCATTTATGGAAACAATTCAAAAGCTACATGGAAACCTAAAGATTATTGTAAGTGACAAAGATCCAATTTTCACTAGAAATTTTTAGACGGAATTATTTTCTTGTCTTGGTACTCAATTAGCTCATAGTTCATCTTATCATCCTCAATATGATGGGAAAACTGAGATAATGAACAAATGTTTGGAATGATATCTTCGTTGCTTTTTATCTAATAAACAAACACAATGGGTCAAGTGGTTACCTCTAGTGAAATGGTGGTATAAAACTTCCTTCCATACTGCAACAAAAATGACCCCATTTATGGATATCATCCACCATCCATCACATCATCTTTAAGAGAAAATTATAAGGTTCAATAAATGGAAGATCACATCGAGCGTCAACGACAAGTTATACAACTCTTAAAGGATAACCTCACTTTGGTGCATAATCAAATGAAACAACAGGCATATCAACATTGCAATGAGAGAAGTCTTGATTTAGGCAATTGGGTATTTTTACGACTACAACCATACAAACAAATTTCCCTCAAGAAAGTTAAGAAGGATAATAAATTATCACCCAAGTACTATGGTCCTTACAAGATGTTGCAAAATATTGGTACTGTGGCATACAAATTGGAGTTGCATGCATCTTCTCGAGTACACCTAGTTTTCCATGTTTCATGCTTAAAGAAGGTTATCGGTGACAAGGTATTAGTTCAAACAATATTTATAGAAGTTGACAAAGAAGGAAAAATCATATTTTAGCCTCAAGAAATCACGGAAACAAGAACCCGACAACTACATAATTGATTAATTTCAGAGTATCTCATTAAGTGGAAGAACTTGCAAGTTGAAGATTCCATCTGGGAGTATGAAAATTGTATAAAGAAGCATCTGGAACTACTCAAGCATTGAGGAAAACACTTTTTGAAGGAGAGGGGCATGTTAGGTCCCTATAATACTAGTGTATTCCCCTTATTGTTATCATTAGTGTAGCCCTCTATTGTTATGGTTTTGTCCATGTATCCCCATATTGTTATTGTTGTGCCCCATAGAAGCCCACTATTATTATTGTTATGCCCTTACATTATTATTGTTATGTAGGCTTTAATTATATTGTGACCCCTTAAACTCCCATATATACCAAGGAGTTCTAATCATTTGTACCATCCAAGAATTGTTCTTTTATGTCATGTTTAGGAGGTTTCCCCCTTGAAGAGTTTATTTATCAAGTCATTGATCTATCTTTTCTTCTATTTTGTGAGTTGGTTGCAAAACAAAAAATGCATGAAATATGGATCAACAGGGCCAACAAGTGGTATCTTTCATTCCTAGGGCAACAGTCCTTTTCAGTGAAAAGTGATAAACGAGCAAGGATAGAATTATTTTTTAGTAGCAACTGATAAATGCACAAGTGGTAGCTTGTGGGGCAATCCTATAATTAAGTTGAAGCTTGTATTTGATAAAATAAATAAAAATAAGATTGATGTCTCATATAGATGTTGCACATGTATGATAATGGTTGTAATGTGTTTTACATGATTGAGTTGTGTTGTTGATTACATGAATATTTTCCAAAGTGATTGAAAAGTATATATTGTCAGAAGTTGTATAATTTGGTCACACTACTAATTCACGCCCCTCTCATTAGTATCCTAGTTTCCATCGTTTCTAACAATCGGTATCATAGCAAGGCTCCTTCGAGATCAGTTTAACAACGAGAAGGAATATAAATGATCACGAAGAACCAGGATTGAATTAGCACATATGGAGTTCCATTTTTAAATGCTTCAAATTACACAACTTGGAATATAAGAATGAGAATCTACTCGTAAGCTCTTGATTTTGTTGTATGGCTATCTGTGGAGAATGGATTAATAGATGTTCAGTTTGATGAAGAATCCAAGGAGGAAATATTGAGATGGTTTTCCAAGTGAGATCTTGAGAAAGTAACCTATTGTGATATTGCCAAAGAGACATGGAATGAGTTGCAGTCCATCTATGATATAGACATACAAGATGCATGTGATGTCAAGAAGATTTCCCTAAAGAATGTAGCAAACAATAGTTATCAACAACCAGATGTTTAAGAGGATATGCAATCTACAAGTAAGTTGTTGTTTTGTTACTATTGTAACACAATATGCAATTTATCTTCAAATTGCTCAATTGTAATTTTTAGTGAAAGAGAAATTTTCTCATCTAGTTGTAGTGAAGAAGGAACTACCTTGATAGTAATATCAGATCTAGACATTGTTCAAGAAGTCAATGGGTCCACCTCTCATGGGGAGGAAGAAAGAACATCTCATGTGTCTATAGAAGAATCCCTAGAGTAAAAAAGGGAACAATGTTTTGAACAAGTTGTGAATGAGATAGACACAAGTTGTGAATTTAGTAACTCCTCTATTGAGTTGGAGGATCTTGAAAAAAAGATATATTTAAGAAAGCCACTCATAAAAACCCTTGATGAGATCAAGAATCTCAGAGTCATCAATTTAGAGTTGGAAGTGGAGAATAGAACATTAAAATAACAATTGACCAGGTTTTAGAATTCTAATGTGTTGGAAGATATTCAAACCATCCAAAGTCCCCCTCATGTCGAGACAATATTGGAAGGTGAAAGTCACTCAACGAAAACATAAAAAGGACCCACCAAACTTGTTAAAGAAATACCTAAAAATACTACAGTAGTTCAGAAGAGAATGCAACCCCTCATATGTTTTTATTGTGGTAACACAGGGAACTTTGCATGTAAGTGTCTAGAGAGGAAAAAGAAGTTGTAGCAGTATAAGTGAAACGTTCTATTTCATTAACAACCACGAGTTGCTCAGAGAAATTTGAACAACCATGCACAGAGAGCCTTTTCCCCTCAAAGGAAATATTATTAATGGTTCAATAACACCATGAGAGAAAATATCAATCGAAGAAATTGGATGAGAAGAAGATTTGGTAAGAAGAATTTGTTTTTCCCTTTTCTCAATCACATTGAATGCTACATGTGTAAGAATTATTGGCACAAAGCCATTTCCAAAACATTGCAAATAGAAGCATGGATCATGTGGAGAGCCAGCAAGGAAAACTATGCAGGAGTTATTACAACAATAATAAGATAGGAAGGTTGAATGATGCATGGAGGAAACATAGACCATTGTTTGGATTTGAAAATTATTAGCAAAACATTAGTAGATCAGAGCTTGAAATTCCTATGGTTAACCTCTCTTACATAATATACAACAGGAAGTAGCAATAACAAGTAGCAATAGCCCATATAGTTCTCCAAAACAATATAAGAAGAAAACAAGCACAGACAATGAGAAAGAGGAGCAATAGGTAAATTGTAAATTGGCTTTAATGGGTCCTAAAAGGAGAAATGGTCAATGTTTTATATGCTCAGGCTATGGAAAGAAGTCACTAAGTTGGGAAAAAGTACCATATCAACGCAGGCAATCAATTCATGGTGTTGACCAAGTAAAAACTTAGCATACCTAGGTGTAGTAGAAAAAGGGAGATAATGTACTCAAGTGGAGTAGATCCCTTGTTATTCTTCATTGAAAAGATTAAGTCAACTTCAAGAGAAGCTAGAGAGGACAAATGCAAGGAGTAGAAAGAACAATTTCAAGTAATGCATCTGAAAGGTTAAGGGAAGTAGGCCACTTTTTGTTTTTCTTGAGTTTATGAAATTGTTGAAGAAGATTGATGTTGTTGAGTATTGTGGTTGATTTGATGTTGTTGCCAAATTAGATTGAAAGACTAAGTATAGATGGTGATGATCTCTAAATTGTTCAAGTTTCTTTGTCTTGTGCATGTCTACATATTCTTAATGCCAAAGATGGAGCATAACCACAGAGGAGTATACTCAATATACCATTTCAGTTTTAGATTATTCTATTAGCAATCGGTATCATCAATTGGTATCAATTGTCTTTTTATTCAGGAAAAGCATGGAAGACAGAGGTTGATGGTGTTGTTGTTGCACATGAATGTTTCTTAAATGATCAGAGTTTTGTATTGGATATATGATGAATGGTTTGATTGTTATGATGGTTTCATATTGTTTCAATTAGTAATTGATATCAGGCATTAGGTTTTTCGAGAGAACAAATATTGGTGAAAAGAGCATGATCACAAGGGGAGAACACTCAGTTATCAAGTGTTCAACAACTAGTAACAATGGTATCAATTAAACAATTGATATCATTGATCTCAAAGGTATTAACACTTTTTATAAAGGTATTATCAATTGTTATTAACCGACATTAGATTTCTGCCAGAGTATGTTATTCATATTGATAGTAGGATATTTTTAATCCAACTCTTGATGAAAGAGTCCTTATTTGAATGTTGTTAATGTTAATCGTGAGTCAAATTCAATATGGTGAGTTTGTTTCCATTTTAATTTTGTCAAGTAGAGTATATGTTGAGTTAATAGTCTAAGCATGCATTGGTGAGAATCCCACTATGTTTGTCAAATATGCACTTATGAGTGTTATACTTTTTTGTTTAATCAGTTGATGGTGTCAATCATGCATAGGATTGTTAGGTAAACTTGACTCAGGATAGAGTCAAAAGTTGACGAGGTTAAATAGTGATGGTTTTGGGGCACATGGTATTGTACACCCATGGTATTCTGCCCATGGTATTATATGTAATGGAGCCTATAAAAGGCTGGAAGGACTTCATTGTAAAGCATGACCTGGAGGTGAGCGGTGAAGGCTCACTTGGCCGGATTGGCCAGGGTTTTGGCCAAGGATAATGAAATTTCATTATGATTGGGTTTTTCCCCGGATTTTGGGTTTTCCCGGATAAACACGTGTATTTATGTGTTTATGGTTATTGCTGGTTAATTTTTATATTTATTTCTCTCAGTAATTCTCCGTAATTAATTTGTGTTCTTGGGTAAATTTCTTAACACAAGGACATACCTCTATATGTAGGGACAAACCACGGAAGCGCACTGTGGAACACCTTCAACACAGTCATCACATTAGACACAATATTTTGTCAACAAGGTGATGATATCACACAGGTTACTTTCAGGAACATTCTCCAGAACATTAGAGATGCAAATCTAACAATCGATGACTACAACATACTCATGTCACGCACAAATTCCTTTTTATCAGAAGAAGAAATATGTTCATTCCAGGATTCCATGCATCTCTTTCCAACAAATGCTCAAACAATGGTCCATAATAAGCAAATGATGAAATCTCTAAACACTCCAATCGCAAGATCCATTGCTGAAGATGAAAACACATATTCCAGTATTTCCTCTGAAGATGAGCAACTTGAGAAAATTGTATTACTATGCAATGGCGAAAAAGTTATGTTGACTTCCAACCTTTGGGTTTCAGCCAGACTTGTTAAAGGTTCCCTTGGAAAAATTGTAACCATCTTTTACAAAGAATCAACTGCACCACCACAAATTCCAGCATTTGTTGTTGTAGATTTTCCCAAATACATTGGGCCTCCTTGGGATGAAAGAAGCCCCACTCACTTGCCTATTCCAACAGTAAAAAGAAATGGGCCTGCACAAATTCCATTGAAGATGGCTTGGGCTTTAACCATACATAAATCTCAAGGTATGACACTTCCAAAAATAGAACGTCAAGGTCTCACATTCACAGCTATTTCAAGAGTGCCTTCTCTAAACAATCTCCGGATTAAGCCCGCATTCAGTTTCGATCGTTATAGTAAAATGAAGGACAAAAAAAACATTGCTCGCAGAAAACATGCAGAAGACATTCTCCATTCAATGCCACCTCCAGATAATCTGCTCCAACCCATACTTTGACATGAAAAAAAGGTTTCCTCCATTTATTTACCTCATTCTATTTCATAGCATACTTCTCATATCTTTCAACAACAACCAACTTTAATCAATATTAGTAAATAAGAAAATATTAGAATGTCTTTATATTATCTATACATATCATTCTAACCTTTTCTTTCTTTTGCAACAGGCCATGTGGACTCAGAAATAACCTACCTGCACAGCGACAGGTAGCCTGACAAGCAAAAAAAATGCATCTCCGGCTATGCATTAACCTCCAATGGTGTTCAATCTGCTGTTATTCACCATGCATCTTCCACTAACAATATATAAATCCACATAGCAAAGGTAACTTCATTTCCATTAGTTCCAGATTCATTTTAACGCAACTCACCTGCAAAGTATTACTAATAAATTTCCACAGCTCGTTTACATATTCCTAATTCTAACAAAACATACATTTTGCAGGTCCATTACTGCTTCTTCATGTCTTTGCTACCTCCACCATGTTTTCATACAACTTCAAATATGGAATGACAAGCACAATGTTCTTTACGCTACTATATTCCTTCTCAAACCTCTTTTGTTACAATTCACTATTTGTATTTTCCATTTCAAACTTAAAAAAGGATGTTTCAAGATCAAATATTGTTTTCATGGTTTGTGTCCTCACAACTATTTGTGTTTTTCATTTCAAACTTAAAAAAGGATGTTACAATACACTATTTGTATTTTCCATTTCACACTTAAAAAAGGATGTTTCTACATCAAATACCATTTTGATATTTTATGTCCTTGCACCTATTTGTGTTTTCCATTTCAAACTTAAAAAGGGATGTTTCAAGATCAATACCATTTTGATAGTTTATGTCCTCACAACCAGTTCATTGTCAATGGGTTTTAACATATTCTATTGACAAAATCAATTGACTTTAATTAACATAATACATGTTTTCAATATATCTTCATACTAATTTAATTTCCCATTTGAATAATGATTTCTTAAGTGGCCCTTTCCAAATCAATATGGTTGCCTAGTTGTTGTTCGCATTGATTCATTCATTTATCTTCACCTTTAACTCCACAATTTTTACGAACTACAAACAAAGGTCTCTAAACAGGTTCAATGCATATTTATGGCTACTTGCATTCCATTTCAACGGTTTTCACCATGGCTTCCTCAAATCAAAGCTTGAGATCATCGACCCTTGCTTTCAAAAAAGCCCGCATAGGCCTATTCACATTTCAATATTCTTCCACACGCTATGCCTTGCGGCGTTTCCTTTGCATCATAAGGTGCAAATGCTAGTTAATCCTAACTCATAAAAACCTATCAAATTAATAGAATAAAAGTATGACAACCTCCTCTCCTCGATGAAGATGTATTCGTCGTAAATCTATTGAAAATATTTTCCAGAGATTTGGATCAACATAACTTTCATCATGATGAATTGTACACCTACTCATTAGCAGCTTGTGATGGTGAATAGTGACAATTTCAATAGACAGTTGGGAATTATTTGTTGAGAGGCCAATCATATGAATGCAGTATGTCCATCAAGCGTAGAAAGAGGCTATCAAACATAGATCAGAGCTGAAGCCATGAATGCTAACACATAGAAACAATGTCTTGGGGAAAGGATCGTTGCCTAGGAAGCAACAAATAAAGTGGACATGATTCAATTCATGGGAGGCACAAAGAACAGATGATACAACGAGAAACCCTCCTAGCTCCATTTCATGCTCCATTAATAATCAATGAATTAAAAGCGGATGCGATGATTTCAGTTACCGACACTGTCCAATCATGCCAGTCTCTTTCTATTTTCTAGCATTAAGAACTAACCAATGTCTCATAATAAAATTTCAGAAAAACCACATTTGATTAAATTATGTAAAAACGATGACACTTATTCGACAAACACATTCTGCAATAGAAACGTGCCCTATTGATTAGATGAAAACTTTGACAAATAAATTTGAGACCTTCCGTGTCACGACGCCACAGTGGCGGTAGTCTTTCAACCGTGCTGGCGAGGTGCTGTACCACCGAACACTTTCTTTTTAACAATACTCGTGCACATGGACTACGCTTATCCACCTACTCCTACTTAGTTTGTGATTCTCAACGAAGTATAATTAGTTATCCTTTATACCAATGAACACCCATACTTTATTCATTATCAACAACAATTATAAATGAGAACACAATTGCACAGTATAAAGGGAGGGGCAACTCCCTGAATGATGAGTTCACCCAACAATATATTAAGAATATCAGTTTACAATACACAAGTATGCTTGACAAGACCAAGTCCCATACTTAGCCAATTTTACAATCAAACAATCTTCATGCACCCTTGTACGATGGGTGGGCACTCACCCTAGCCACCAAGACACCCTCGCCAAGTCTTGGCACAAACGACACCTTCACACGATCACCCGGGCACACCTTACCCAATGACTTCACCCTTCACCAAGTGCGTTTTCCAAAAGTGTGACTCCACCAAGAGAGCACATGAGCTATGCACTTGGCCCTCTTATTTCTGTGCACCAAAATACGTCCTTATCCTTGAGCGAAGACCGAACAAGTGATTGTCGAATGAATGATGAATGAATGCTCCATCACATTCCATATATATGCATGGTAGTGTGTGGGTGGGCTGCCCAGCCGACCGCCCCACAACTGCCATACACACCCCTTGTGAATTCCATGGATGAGTCGGCCTTACTCCATCATGGGTCGCCCTTACTCCATCAAACACGCCTCCAACTGTGGGTATAAACCAATGCACATCTCCACTTGCTCGTTTGCCATCGCAAGTCCTCTGTCACATTCGTCGCAAGTCCTTCGTCGCTCGTCGCATAACTGGTTGTAGAATTCGGTCGCACCGTCGTGCACGACTACCCGTTGCACATCCAACATGCGCCCGTGCGCACTCCCGAGTCGCCCGACACCCAACTGTGTAGCACAACTCCGAAGGCCTTACATCCTCCACCTGAAATCATTGTCGTCCTCGACAACATACCATCCTGGTATCCATCCACCAAGATCACCAATATCCATGATGTCAACTCCTCCACATACTGCCAACATCCCTGCAACATATGTAGAACTCCATCTCCACCATGTCTCACCTCAGTAACCAACTGTCACCAAGATAACCATACCAAGATATGCACCC
>APFE031585881.1:376336-424851 GCA_000404065.3 Pinus taeda | reverse complement strand
ATGGTTATTGCTGGTTAATTTTATATTTATTCCTCTCGGTAATTAATTTATGTTCTTGGGTAAATTTCTTAACAATTGGTATCAGAGCCATGGTTGAGGGTTTGGGCTTAGAATGTACGCCTTCAGTTAAGGATTTATTTTAGCCCAATGGATAAAAGAATCAGCCCAGAAGTTTGTTGTTATTGCTCGTGAGATCACCGTATGGTTAAAGAATTCAGATTTGGTATGGATCCGGATCAACGATGTTGGTCAAAGCCCTGGTGGATAGTTAAATTTGCATGAGAAGATAATGGATCTGCTATGTAGAGTTTGATTGTCAACGTATTTGCATATGAAAAGAAGTTGGATTTGGTCAGATCTAATCTGGATCTGTAGATTAGATCGGCGGGGTACCTCCTTCTGTCCAAGATCTCTCTTTTTTGGAATTCATGGTAGATGACAATTCTACAGTGATGTTGGATGGGAATTCAAGCAGTTTGATAGAAGTTTTTTTTTTGACCAAATCAAATTGAGAGAGGATGGATGGATGGATCAAAATCACAGTAGCAGTAAACAAAAAAATAAAATAATAATTAATGAAGTCAAAATTATTGCATGTAAATGGGCATACTACTGTAAGACCTGGTAAGGCATGTGTACCCCTTGGTGATCACCGGTAAAGTCTGGGTTAGACCTAGGTGATAGGGGGGATGTCAGGTTAACAATACCCCAAGTAAAAACTTTGAGGGGGGTAAGAGCTAGAGTGAGCGGGATTGTCTCACTTAGCAGGTTTGGCTGGAGTTAGTCAAGGAACCCCAAGTCAAGTTTAAGGGGGGAAATTGTTAGGTAAACTTGACTCAGGATAGAGTCAAAAGTTTACGAGGTTAAATAGTGATGGTTTTGGGGCACATGGTATTGTGCACCCATGGTATTCTGCGCGTGGTATTATATGTAATGGAGCCTATAAAAGGCTAGAAGGACTTCATTGTAATGCATGGCCTGGAGGTGAGCGGTGAAGGCTCACTTGGCCGGATTGGCCAGGGTTTTGGCCAAGGATAATGAAATTTTCATTATGATTGGGTTTTTCCCCAGATTTGGGGTTTTCCCAGATAAACATGTGTATTTATGTGTTTATGGTTATTGCTGGTTAATTTTATATTTATTCCTCTCGGTAATTAATTTATGTTCTTGGGTAAATTTCTTAACAAGGATAGACTGTTGTCACTACTAGAGGTCAGGTGTACGTGTCTAGGAAGAGGCACTATTATGAATGTAGGCCTAGTTGAAACTTAGACCTCTTGACTATTATGAAGCATGTGTTGTTTTAGAAAGAGATTCCTCTTGACTACTTGAGGCAGATATTGGAAGTAATTACTCCTCTTCTTTCAACTCAATCTTCTCCACGGGACAGAAAGGATGTTATTCAAGGTTGTCATTGATGTCAATATGGCATTGTCAAGATGGAAAATATTCTTGTGATACATAACCCTAACCCTAGACTATGTTACCCTAACCCTAAAACTATGAAACTCTAACCCTAGATTTACTAAACCCTAGCCTTGTTCGCAAACCCAAACCCTAATTTGATGAAAGGGTGTTGATGAAAAATCCTACAAGAATATGTCTTGACCTTTGAGGGATGACCAAAATAAAACCAAAGACTAAAAAGAGGGGGGGGATTAGAAATCACTCTACATATATATACATATATTTATCTCAAATATAACTATATATGTTATATTTATATGATATAAAATATATAACATATATTTACAATAAATAAAAAATGCATTTACCACATACATTGGACATTAACATATATCGAGCATATATATAATCAACTCAATGATGTCAACGATCAAATGGGTCCCTACCTATCCACATCAGCAGTAATCCGTCCAGGTCAGTGAGCCATGGTGTGGGTTTCATATGAGAAATTAAACAACAAACAAGTTGTCGTTCCAAACTACTTTGTGCACATCCAATGTACTAAATTGTGATCTGCATTTACTTTGTCCGATCACACTCAGATCAGATTCATCACCTTCAAAGTCGTCTCATTAAAAAACACTAACATGTCTATTTAGATAAGATAACCACTATAAATATGGCTTGAGTTCTCTCATTCTGGTATTCAAATTCATCCAAGGAATAAAAAAGAGAAAATCAAGTTCACAACTCATGAACTAGAAGAACTAAAGAGATAAGGATCAAACATCCTGGCATTTGTTGGAAATGAAAACTACTTTTATTTATAGACCTGTGGAGAAATGATTTTTTGCTTGTAGAGACTTCTCTATTGTAGAATTATCAAACTTATAGTGGCATCTAATTCAAATTTGTAGAAGTGAATCTTCGAATCTGTGAAGCTCAACTTTTCTCAAACCTGTGGTGAAATATTTGGACCTGTGGTAATAGTTGTCAAACAACTTGATTCCGTGGATATTTATGAATATTTGGTCCCATGCATATTTGTGAAAATAGAGTACATATTTGTGGTGATCTATTGTGATCCTTGATTCAGTCCTGTGAAGACTCGTGATGACTCAAACCTGATTTATCTCTTGCAATTACAGTTTGGGCCTGTATACCTGTGATATATCTCATACAACGTGGACCCTAGCACTTGCAAAGTTTGGATCGAAGAACGCTTGTTATCCCACTTATAGTTCGGGTTTGTGATAAATCTACCTCAAAGATATGGAGATATGTGGATCTATGGAAGAATAATTATTCAGGCCTGAATTGATGAGGAGAATTTTGTGACTTGAAGCACCATTTGCTTACAGAATTATTGGAGGCACTAATTTGGAATCTGTGGAAGTTTTGAGCAGACCTACAATAATTATCGAAAGTAGTTGAACATATCCTAGAAACTTTGATGAAGCCTTGAAAAAGATTTGAATAGCCTTTGAAGGAAGCTTGGAAGTAATATTATAGACCATATCTAGGACCTTGTGCAGAACTTGTGCAATTTATTGAAGACACATTGATTGAAGTTTTGGAGACACCCTTGAAGACCATGAAGAAAAAACCCTCATGAGGTGACTTGGATAATTTGATTGGGTACCATGAAGGACATCAAAGACACCTTCATGTGAAGAGATCAAGGTTGTCATTAATGAGATAACGTGGAGACTATAATGAAGATGAAGATAAACAGGGCTCATTGAAGAAGACATTGTTGGTTGTGAAGTATAACCAAATACATATTAACAAAGTGAAGCTAAGGGTTGGAGCCTCAAAAAGACCAGGTTAGTTCCTTGGAAGATAGGGTTGGAGCCCTAGAGGATTAGAATCCTCAAGAAACCAAGTCGGAGCCTGAACTGGATACAAGGTTGGAGCCCTTGAGGTTGGTGCCTCAAAATTGACAAGGTTGGAGCCTTGGAAGTCCAAGTCAGTGCTTGGAAAATACAGGTTGGAGCCTGGGAGATTGAAGATCGGTGTCTTCATCTAGGGTTGGAGCCCTACATATATTGTACTTGATTTATTGAATAAATTAATAAAATCATTTATTCTTATTGTTCATTTTGTGTTCTAAATATAAGTGATCTAGCTGGTAAAAGTAACAATTGAAAAGGAATATTGATTAATCCCTCACCCCCTCTCCTCCTCCCCTCTCAATATTTCCAACAAAGGAATCTTTTTGAATCAAATCAGAAATACCTGAAGTTTCAAAATATGATGAAGAATTTGACAAGTCCACAAGATCAACAAAGATAGGGGGATATTGTTGAGAGGGGAGAATGTTCCTTTCTTTAGCATTGATGTCAAAGGGGGAGATGTATCTAAAACAAAAAAAAAACAAAAAAAAAAAACAAAAGAGGGAGAAGTATTCGTGATTAATCAAAAGCAACAACGTCCACAAAGAAGTGAAGTACACTTATATTTTCTTCTTTATTTATGATGTTGTTTTTGTTTGATCATGGCATCGTCACCAATGCCAAAGGGGGAGATTGTTAGAAATATGTTGTCATTGATGGCAAAGGTGATGAGGATGCAAGCAAAGGCAAATAAGATGGTGGGATATTTTGAGAATATGTTCTCAAGGAAGTGCTCATGGATGTCAAGTATTTATATGGGGTTACTACATAAGGATGATTTGGCATAAGGAGGATGTCACATGTGTCAATGGTGGTGTATCCATATCAAAGGTAATGAAATGGAAAAAGTTAAGAATATTAAGGAATATCAACACATGTATGGAAAAGGTGTTGCAAGGCTCAAATGTTTCCAAGTAGATTAGTGAGCAATAGTTGTGGATCTAATTAGTTAAGGTGCAAAAACTTTGGAGCCATTTCTTGTGTAGCAGATCGTCTCAAATGTATTTGGAACCCACTTAGATGGACAGATATTTGAAATAGATTTATAGTGGTAGGTGGATGATCAAAAATGGCCTCTTGGATTGTAAGTTATGGCCAGTCAAAGGCAGGGACCCCCAAAAGTCAAATATTGTAGAGCTATCAGTGGTTATAGGACCTTTAACGCATGTTTTAGTTTGGAATTTTACCAAATGTGACGAAGTAAGGTGGAGGAGATGCTATCCAAAGGCCCAAGCATAAATGGCATAGAGGAGTAGGTGGAAATCATTTTTATTAGCCCCGCGATGGAGCCCATTAACACATCATCCTGATGAAGTCTCTTCCCGAAAGACTCAAAGAAGTGCAAAATGGTGACCACTCAAGATGACACAAGCACAGGAAAAGGTGGAAACACACAACAACTAAAAGGCTTGGCATTGGCAAAGAGCATTCTAGCAGAGATCCCACGTGACAACTCATCTCGGTGGAGTCTTCCCAGTAAGGTTCAAGGTTGAGTGCATAAGGGAGCGCCTGGAATGATGATGACCCAGGAGGACTACCTTGGAAGTAACATAATGCGCGTAGACGTGAGACCCAAGATAATTAAGTGTCAAGCTAGTGTGGCGACGAATAATAGCAGAGAAGGACCAATAAACAAAGAGTCAAGTAGTCATGGCAGTCGTAGCAGTATAAAGGGCTTGAGCCCAGTGAGTTTTAGTAAAAACTTTAATGAAGACGTTCAACAAAAATAACAAAGGTCTGATACCCTTTATCTCTCCTCTCTAAGAGACACGTGACAACATTTTAGTGGTCCATAATGATTTCAGCATGATGTTAGTATGGAGGACACATGGCAAGAAAATTCAACGCTTTTGGGTGGCCTAATGGGCCAAACCCAGTTGACAAATGTCACTGCTTTGGAGGTGCCACATGGAATTCATGACATAAGCATGATGTAATCCTTGAGGCCTTCTCTCAAAAGGTTTATACATAGTGAAAAGGAGGAGGCTTCGGGGAAACACAACAGGTGTCAAAGACAGATCATCCCGATAGTATTGTGATTGGTCCACGAGCGTGACAGTGGTACCCACAAGGACGTCATCCCAAATGCTTGACCTAGGAAGGATTTGTAAGAGATTAAAGGAGGAACTATCAGGTTAATAGTCCTTCGAGACAAGATGATAATACAGTTGGGCAGCACAGGACCAATGGAATGAGCACAAGGTGGTCCCATGCAACACATCATCCCGAAAGGAAAACAAAGGCACACAAAGGAATGTGGTCGGGATAACAGGACCTAGAGATGGAAATATTACTGATAAGTGACATTGTGTCACGTAACGAAGAGTGTGTTGAGACACGGTTTTGTTGTGGTTCTTTGTGTATTGTGATCGAGATCCTTCAAGCTAATTGAAATATAAAAAGCGTTGTGAAAAATTAAAAATGTTTAGCACCTTAATTATAAAGGAGTCAGTAGCTTAAGCACTTTGGGGCTTTGAATGAAGCAAAATGGGACAACATAAATTACAACATATATTTGGCAACAATTTATTTAAAAAGCCTTCGAGCTTTAGGCATGGATGAGTCAATAGCTTGGAACTTGGCAATAACAGGAGTGGTAAAAAACCTGATAAACACGCATGAACAAGTTGGTAGCAATATAGTAAAACAAACAGTGAAACAGTATATTTGGCAGCCAAGACAAACTTGGAGATTCACCAGAATTAGAAGACATCTACTAAAACCTATAAAAAGTCCATAATAGCAAATTTCAGCAATTGAGCTTAGTTTTTTTTAAGAAGAAACAAGTAAGGAGAGTTTGATAACTTGAAGAGAAGATTCAGAAGACTTGTCTAAATGGGATAAAGGAAAAAAATAGAAGATTCATGCAAGAATTCAAGTTCAAGAGAACTAAAGTTTCAATTCCAAAAATATCAATCCAAATTTCTTTATAAACATATTTCAAGCAACCAAGGTGAATGTGTGAAAGGTTGTTGGTACAACAAGATGCATAGTGTTGTTATGCATCAGAGGTGAATCAAAGATCAATTTTGGTGTCTGAAAGGTGCTAAGAGTATAGAGAATGAATTCATGAGTGATGTTTTGGTGTATTTAGCAAAGGGACTGTTATGGTGAAATTAACAAATTGCTAAGGATTGATGTTGTTGGTGTGTTCGGTGATTTGTTAAATAATCAGAGATTGTTGAAGATGTTTTAATGATGGTTTTGGTGTGTAGTTGAAGTGAGAAATCTTATTTTTTAATGAAAGTAATGGTCTAATAATTCTAGTTTGAAAATGGATGAAATATGGATCAATAGGGTCTACAAGTGGCAGCTTGCATTCCAAGGGCAATAGTCCCTTTTAGTGAAAAGGGATAAACGAAAAAGGATAGAAGTTCCCTTAGTAACAGTTGATAAACCTCCAAGTAGTAGTTTGTGGGGCAATGATGTAATCAAGTCGAAGTTTTTATTTGAAAAATAAAATAAAAAGAACATCGATGTCGCATATATATGTTTCACATGTGTATGACAATGGTTATGATGTTGTGTTTTACATGATTGAGTTGTGTTGCTAATTATATGAGTAGTTTCCAAAGTGATTGACAATTATAAATTGTCAAAATTTGTACAATTTGGTCACACCACTGATCCACCCCCACTCTCAGTGGTGTCTTGGTTTTCATTGTTTCTAAAAAATCCATGGTGACTCCCATGGTGACTAACTTAAAGAAATTAAGAGGATTTGACTCCATATTGGTAGATTCATCTATGTACCAGCAATTGATTGGTATGTTGATGTATTTGGTTAACACTAGACCATAGATCTACTTTGTTGTGAACAACTTAAGCTAGTTCCAAGTAGAACCAAGACACAAGCATTGGATTTCAACAAAGCACATCTTAAGATATTTGTGTGGTACTGTGAACTATGGCTTGAGGTATGTTGCAAACAAGGATGTACAACTTCAAGGATATACAAACGTTGGTTAGGCAGGAAGTGTTGAGGATAGGAAAAGAACCTCAAGAGAATGCTTCAATTTGGGATCCGTTATGATATCATGGATGAGTAGGCAGCAGAGGTCGATCACACTTAACATTTTTGAAGCAGAGTGCGTTGCAGCCAATGAGGCTTGTACCAATGTAGTATGGATCCAGAAATTGTTTGAAGGATTTTTCGGCCAAGAGTTGGAACTGACAGTGATACACTACGATAATCAAAGCTATGTGAAGTTTTTAGAGATTCTCGTGTTCTGTTAAAGGTCGAAGCATATTAAGATAAAATACCACTACATCCATGACATGGTGCAGAAGAGAGAAATAAGGCTCGATTACATCTCCACCGATGAGCAGACAACTGATATTCTGACAAAGTTGTTTCCAAGAGACAAGTTTATGTACTTCAAATACAAGTTAGGCCTTGTGGAGATTACCCCTCTTTGAAAGGGAGTGTTGATATATCTACAGCGCAGATGGACATTATCCTGGAAGGGAGAATGGGTCCAAGAGACCCAGAGACCTCAATAGGAAACATTTAGTGAGTGTCTCTTAGAGGTGGACCCTGACCGCACACTAAGAATGGCGGAGTGAGGTCCTAGACCCTGATCACAAACCATGCATGGTGGAGTGAGGTCGTTCAACATCTGGACCCTGATCACACACTAGAAGGGTGGAGTGAGGTCATGGACCTTGATCACACACCAAGAAGATTAGAGTGGGGTCCTTTCGGCATCTAGACCTAATCACCAATCAGGAAGGGGTTGATTGAGGAATTGGCCCAGAGAGATCACCAGGAAGGGTGAGTGAGTGCTTGCTAGTGGAGGGTCTCGACATTTTTTCCCTAGGTAGAGACCAAGGGATTCGAGCACTAATCACTCCGAAGGATTTAGTCTTGATATTCTAATGACCTTTCCATGGATTTGGTACCACCCCATATATGGCCACTAGTGGATGTTGATGATAGATGATTATTTTGGCAATATTGGATAACATTTTTCCCTGGAGAACTTTGTTCAATTTGAGAACATCTATGACAGTGATTATGAATACCTCCCTAGTTCAGAGGGAGCATTGAATTTGTAACTATGGTTGGTCTTCATAATATACATTTGGTCACTTGATGTAATTATATTTATCATTATAAAGCATCTTTATAAATGCTTGAGTCAAAGGAAAATTTATTTTGAATCAACGACCCCTTGCCACTTTCAAAAGATGAAAATTTGAATTTTTGGAATGTAAATATTGGCTCCAAAACTGACATGATGTCTTCCCTCCAAGACAAGTTGGCCTTGGCCAAGAGACACATCCATTCACCCAAGACATACTATTACATAAGGGAAGGTCAACCTTCTCCATTGACAAATTCACATTCTCTCACACAAGACAGGTTTTGAGCAAGTGAGTGAAGGATAAGAAGGATAGAGAAAGACGAAAAAGAAGGCCAAGTTTTCTCTCTTCTCTCTCTCTCTAGAAATTCGCAAATGCGAAGTAATCTCTCCCTCCATGGTTTTCATTTTTCTTCTAGGGCAACTATTGCAGGGGGCCGAAATTCCTGGGTTACTAGGTCAATTGTTGCAAGGCCGAAATTTTGGGGCAACTAGGCATTACAGGAGGGTTGAAATTTTTGCAAGTGTAGGAACAAGAGAGAAGTGCAAGATCAGATTGGGTGACTTGACTTGGAGGACAAGACCAGGTTTGACCACAGGTCCAAGTGTGTCTCTCGTTGAACAAGAAGAATTTATTTATTGAAAAGGTTGTTAGGTTTTCCCTCACAGTTGGTTTTCCTAGGGTAAATCATTTCTTCTCTTGTGTGTTGTGATCTCTACTATTCTATTGTTATTTATGGTTGAACTTCTAAACTATAATTGCTAAATGATATATTGGTATAATTTAAAAGAATATCTACATCAAAGTAATTATCAAAAATTCAGAAATATTGTTCTAACCCTTATTGCACTAAGAAAATCAACATAAATGACTCCATTAATGGAAAATGGACATATGATTCAAGTATATCACAAGGCCCCATCAAAATAATCTTTTTTAAGAAGTATCAATAAAGGATGGCCCGACAACAACTTGGCGATTGTCCATCAGGAAGAAATCCTCGCCAAATTTTCATTTTTGATGATCCATTTGCAAAAATGCCTAATGCACAACTAGGCACGTCCCATGAAAACCAACTAAGCTAACACTTGATATGTTAAAAACAATAAGAGAAGAATAAGAAGAAAGAAACAAAACATATTAAAAATTATGTATCCATGAGACTCATAGTTTCTTGATATGTTTTGTATTTCTACTAATAAAAGCTCTAGAATTTCTCATAATATATGAAAAGGGACAATCTTATTGCTACAACACTAGTACCGTGTGGTTGTAGTGCCAGTATCGTGTGACTGCAACATAGTGTTGCAACAATGGAGGGGATTCATGTTGATTTGTGCACTCACCATATCTATATCAAGGAATGCTCCAGACTCATTCACCAACCTCAGTGACAGATGAATCTTGCTTTGTGAGACATAGTCAAAGAGGAGTTGCAAAAGTAATTTTTAATTAAATTTATTTACCCTATTTCTTATAGCTAGTGGGTCTCCCCTCTTGCTATTTTAGCTAAAAGTAATGGCAAGTGGAGACTCTGTGTTGAGTATTGAGAACTCAATAAGGCCACTCATAAGGACCACCTCCCTTTACCATTCATTAATTAGGTGTTACACAATTTAGCATTAAAGAAATGTTTTTCGGGATTGAGCGGATATAACCATATTCATTTCACTCTTAGGACTAATATAGAATCACTTTTACTTGTCCCTTAGGGAATTTTTCTTATTGCGTTCTACTATTTGGACTTTGTAACGCTCCTACAACATTCCAATGAGCTATGATTGGAATAATCTCTAACCTTATTCATGAACGTGTAGAAATTTACATGGATTATTTCACAACTTATTGTGATGATTCTGAGGTGGATTTGGTTAATCTAAAAAATATATTAATAAGATGTATCTAATATCACATAGACCTCAGTTCCAAAAAATGTTTAATAATGTTAATTGAATGCATTACGTTAGGGAATCATATTTCTTCTAATAACATAAGAGTAGATCTAGAAAAAATAAAGGAAATATTAAACTTGTGAGCTCCATGAACTCAAAAAGAGGTATGAAGCTTCCTCAAGCATGCAAGTTACTATCGACGTTTTAATGTACATTTTATGCAAATAACTCGTCATTTATTTTCTTTTCTTGCTAAAAAAAACTAACTTTATGTGGATATAATGTTGCCAACATGCCTTCAAGGAACTAGAAACACGATTATATACAACTCCCGTCTTAAGAGAGCCCAATTGGTCCTTCGCATTTCATATCTCTACAGATTCTTCAAGCGTTGATGTTGAAGTTGTCTTGGACTAAGAAGAAAATAATCCATACACAATATACTTTATTATTAATAGTCTCTCTCATGTATAATTAAATTACATGGTAATACAAAGTGAATTTCCTACTATGATTCATGATAAATTATTGGATATCACATGATCTCACATATTGAGCACATTGCCATTAAGTAACTAATGAATAAATTGATTACTAATGGTAGGGTGGCTACATGGTTGTTACTATTGCAATAATTCAATATAACCATCATAAATTAGCTATGAAAAAACAATGTTGTAAAAAAATACATTTCGGGGCTTACCACAAATGAAAATGAGCCACTTGTTGAAGACTTGTATTCTTACAAACATCTTTTCTTATTATCTATTAATTAACCATGGTTTGCAAATATTTTTAACTATTTGGCTACAAGGAAGCTTCCACTTCACCTATCTCTAAAGGAACGATAAAAGATCTATTGAAATGTGGTTGTCATTTATGTCAACCCAAGTAACACCAGAAGATGCACCACCTTTGTTGACCAAAATGACATGGAAAATCATAACTCCTCAAGCAAAAACCATCTTAGTTGGATTCTCCTCATCATGTTGATTCCATCATTATGTTGCACACCACAAGAGCCCTCACAATTTGAGAGATATGCTTGTTTAAAGTTGATTCCCCCATCTACTTGATAAAAGCCCCAACAAATGGTTGATGTGGCAATTTGTTATTAGTTGGAAAATCATAAAATATAAAGAGGTCTTCTCATTAAGAAGTTAAATTAAATAATTGGGCTAAAATAATTCATTGAGGGCATCCAAATTCCAATTAAGACCTATATCAAGTCGGCCATATCTTTCTTTTGGATTTTCGCTCCAATATTTTTGAAATTCAATAATTGCCTTCCCTCCATATGATGTCGACCTACCCTCTAAAACAATTTTTTGGCCTCCATAAATATAGAGCATTTTCTCTCCACATTGGCAAGAAACAATTTGCTTCTCTATTTGTAACTTTGTCCAACCAACATAGTTACGATCATATCTTAAGGAAGGTTAAAGAAAGGGTTTGGTTCTTTGTTATATTGGGATAAGGGTTTTGTTGTGTATGACTCATCTCCTTTAATTTAAAAATCTGAGGCTTTTATGTACCCTCAAGGACAAGAAAATGAGCATGTGAGATTTATTTATTTTCTTAGCATTTGGGTATCATTGAGCTTGTCAAGTCTTGCAGGGAGAATTTTCTTCTCATTATTAGTGCCTTGATCTACCTCAAGCTGAAGGAAGGCAGGTCTAGGGTAACATCAAACCACGCCTAACTTGGTAGCTAGCCCTACCAAGTCAGGAGAGGGCTCTCTCCTTGTCAATCTCAATTAGGATATTGGCAATTAGGGCTTGAGATGACTGAATTTAATGTAGATTTTAGGCTAGGTATAGCAGCTCTAGGGTTTTTAAGTGATTTTTGTTTTGGGTCGAAATAACAAGAGAAAGGATGATTTGGATTATGGCATCAATGTCAATTTTTGCCGGAAAACTTGGGGCAAATTAAGTGCCATGTTCAACCAAGTGAAGATTGTAAATGTGAGAAGTATAAGGGAGAAAGCCTGCTGCCCTGCAGGCATCAAACAAATGATGGATCTGCAGCAACAACTTTAGATGAAAGAGAATAACGAGGTTGCTCAACAAAACATCTAACAACAGATGAATTCTGCTAAAACTACCATTACAACTAACGGCAAAATCATCATGAAAGGAGCATCATTATAGATGAATTCCTAACATATCACTTAGATAATGCTCAAACGAAGGAGAAAAACATAATGTGTAAATGAATTATAGGAGAAAAAACATACCGAACATTTAAGCACTATGATGAATCACAAGCCTAAAGGGCAAAAACTACTTTATTATGATATTCAATAAAACTTTACATAGTCCAAATGCTTCTTTGCTGCCAAAATCGAACCTCCACACTATGAAATTCATAAAACATATACATTTTCTCATCCTTGTACTAAGAGAATTGAGCTCAACCATTTTCTTCAAAATAGAATTAATTACATTAAACTTGGACCAAATTTTTGAAAATAGGTGTCGACGATAAACTTGTATCTCCTAAACCATAGTGCCTGTTACAAAACTAAACGAGGTTTTTGTAGATAAGGTCATGTTCAAGAAAAACCTCTTTCAAATTTTAGAAATTCGTTAACAGTTTCTCATAATCAATCCCACAAAATCATCTCTAAAACATAAAATCATTAAAAATTTAAATCTGTGAAAATGAGATGTAAAGATCTAGTCACATATCCAAATTCACGACACCTGTGAATAAACTGAAAGAGGGTTTTGTGATATGGCTTGTGGCTAACACAAACCTCTTTGGGTTTCTCAAAATTACTTTCCACCTGTTGTAAAATGGCACCATACTAAAATGACTAAAACAGTAAAACAACTGCAAAATCTGTTTTGTTTTAATGTAGGCTTCAAATATCACTTCATATCTCCCACATAGTAATACCTGTGCATAAACTGAAGGATGTTTTTGTTATTTGGTATGTGATGGTCAAAAGCCTCTTCCACTTTTTCAAAATTCCTGTCCAAACTAATTTTGTTGTAAACTTGTCCCTGTGTGCAGCGACTGACCTCAAAACATGCATAACCAAAAATCAATCATTCATTTCGATCATATCTTCTGATCCAGAAACCGGTTACAGGAGTGTGATATACCGTTGGAAATATTTTTTCGAGCTTCTACTGATGGAAATACTTAGGATATAATTTGCACTGAAGATCATGTGCAAAACATCTCTGAAAACCAGACATAGTAAGAGCCCATTTTGATCCCTGGTGACAAGCTACGAAGACTGGAACTAACATCGGCCTTATTGGGGACGGCAGCTCCTTGGAGGTGTCAAGAACACCATAGACCAAGTGCCTCATCCATTGGGCAATACGGTCAAACAACTGCAAACTCAAAACAACTCATACCAATCCAAACATACACACACTGCAACCTGTACTTAAACAAATACAGAAAATTGAAATGTTGCCTCAAGCAGCTTATTTATGTACAAATCTAACCTACTTTGTTGCAAAACCAATAGATCAAGTGATGTTGTAATGCCATATCAACCAATCAAGTAACTGTGACAATGATGTTGTTTTTTTTTAGTGTTTGAACAAGAAGATAGTTGGAAATCCTACCCGCAGTATATACCCATAGTACCTCTGGCTCTGTAAAAGACAACCTGGTTTTTCTTTCAACTTAAAAATATATTCCATATATGCTGCTATGGGATCATAGAAACCAGATTCTATCTGTTGCCCCTGCTCACTAACATATGCTCTTGGCTGGAGATTGTCACATCCTCACTGTAAATCATAACATCCTTCAATCCAACCATCCAAGGGTAGCCTTATCTTTTCTTCTTTGGGAGGAGGGAGAGTTTCCAAGAACTGTTTTGGGTCTTCGAATTCAAGTGATTTAATTTGAACATCCAATAATTGAATGTCATTTTCCAATCTTTCAACCACTAAGCCAAGCAAACAATAGTTTTTCTCAGGTGTGAGTCAGCTAGATTTCAAGCTAAGAAACAATGATGTTAAAAAACTCTGATCAATCTGAAGTGTTGCTATCTCATCCCTTAAAATCAATAACATTTCACTAGATAACAGATTTGCCACATACCCTGTCATCGGTGATTACCATCAACGTTCTGAAAACTGTATTCTTTGGCAGGGAAGTCGAAGCTCAAGATCTTGAACATTGGAGTCATAAGGTAAATGATTTCAGCCTTCATATGTGTCTGACTGTTGTCCACCATCAGCAATCAGATCTACAACTTGAATGATCTTTCCTAGAGAATATATGTCATCTCTTCCCCGTGGAGTCGCCACTATGTTAGTGCCTTGATCTACCTCAGGATAAAGGAAGGCAGGTCTAGGGTAACATCAAACCACGCTTAACCTAGTAGCTAGCCCTACCAAGTCGAGAGAGGGCTCTCTCCTTGTCAATCTCAATTAGGATATTGGCAATTAGGGCTTGAGATGACTAAATTTAATGTAAATTTTAGGCTAGCTACAGTAGCTCTAGGGTTTTTGATTGATTTTTGTTTAGGGTCGAAACAACAAGAGAAAGGATGATTTGGATCATGGTATCAATGTCAATTTCTGCCGGCAAACTTGGGGCAAATTAAGTGCCATGTTTAGCCAAGTGAAGATTGTAAATGTGAGAAGTATAAAGGAGAAAGCTCGCTACCCTACAGGCATCAAACAAAGGATGGATCTGCATCAGAAACTTTAGATGAAAGAGAATAACAAGTTTGCTCAACAGAGCATCTAACAATGGATGAATTTTGCTAAAACTACCATTACAACTAACAGCAAAATCATCATGAAAGGAACATCATTATGGATTAATTCCTAATATGTCACTTAGATAATGCTGAAACAAAGGAGAAAAACATAATGTGTAAATGAATTACAGGAGAAAAAACATACTGAACATTTAAGCACTGTGATAAATCCCAGGCCTAAAGGGAAAATATTGCTTTATTATGACACTCAATAAAACTTTACACAGTCCAAATGCTTCTTTGCTGCCAAAATCGAACCTATACACTCTAAAATTCATAAAATATAATTTCTGAAAATAGGTGTTGAAGATGAACTCGTATCTCCTAAACCATAGCACCTGTTACAAAACTAAAAGAGGTTTTTGTAGATAAGGTCATGCTGGAGAAAAACCTCTCTCAAAGTTAGGAAATTCGTTTCTAGTTGCTTGTAATCTGTGCCACAAAATCATCTCTAAAACAGAAAATCATTAAAATTTTAAATTTGTGAAAATGAGTTGTAAAGATCTAGTCACATATCCAAATTCACGACACCTGTGAATAAACGGAAAGAGGTTTTTGTGATATGGCTCATGGTTAACACAAACCTCTTTGGGTTTCTCAAAATTACTTTCCATCTGTTTTAAAATGGCATCGTCCTAAAATGACTAAAACAGTAAAATAACTGCAAAATTTGTTTTGTTTTAATGTAGACTTCAAATATCACTTCATATCTCCCACATAGTAATACCTGTGCATAAACTGAAGGAGGTTTTTGTTATTTGGTATTTAATGGACAACCGCCTCTTCCACTTTTGTAAAATTCCTATCCAAACTGATTTTGTTGTAAATGTGTTCCTGTGTGCAGCGACTGACCTCAAAACATGCATAACCAAGAATCAATCATTCATTTCGATCATATCTTCTGATCCAAAAACCGGTTACAGGAGTGTGATGTACCGTTGGAAATATTTTTCCAAGCTTTTTCTGATGGAAATACTTAGGATATGATTTGCATTAAATATCATGTGCAAAACATCTCTGAAAACCAAACATATAGTAAGAACCCATTTTGATCCTTGGTGACACACTGCGAAGATTGGAACTAACACTCATAACATGTTTTGCACAGTGTAGTCATTCCAGGGAAGAGGCTTAATAGCTTTAGACCTACGGTCTTATTGCCTAACACTAAGCAAACATGCCTATTCTTCTAGGGAGGCACAATGTCAGAGAAATTTTTGCATTTATATATTGCTTGAATATTTGTTGGTTTGGTTTTGGTTGGGTAGCATACTCTTGTACAATGAATTCTTGAAATATGGATGTGTTTTTCTAAATTTTTGACCCTTGAATTATGGCTTCCCTAAAGCATCTTATTAACATTCTTTTTCATCGTCTAAGAATCACTTCAAGGAATATGCATGTGATAAATTGCAAGATCAATCTGTGTAAGGCACACCATGAATTTCGTGTTATCTATAAGGATTCAGGCTTTGTCTCTAAGCCTTACACTATGTGTCCTTTATTAGCCTTACCTTGCAGTGGGCCAAGATTCATTTGAGGGACTCGCATAAGGGTTTAAGACCTAATATTTGATGTTGACATATCTTGAAGATTGAAATTCTCAAGCAGTACTGGCATATTTTGTGTTGTAAGCATCTTGGAATTGTTGAGGCTTCTCGATCCAGATAGAGCTCACTATTATTGTAGAACTAAAGCAATCTATGGAGATGATTCAACCTTGTATAATATCAAGTTGAAGACTTTTGTTGAGATACTCTTAAAACAAGTTTGATATTAATTTCTACTTTGATATTATTGGAAAGTTTCTCCTATGCCCTAGTCCCGAAGTTGTCTTGGTTAGCATTTAAATCTCAATATATATTTGGAACAAAAGATTGTGCCTTAAACAACGATATAAGGATAAGCCATGACATAATAATCATTCATTGAATAAGGTGTTACTGAAGCAACACATTAGGTTCAAGAAGAAGGCAACATACAAAGCAATGAAAGATAAGTGAATCCTTGACAAAAGTCATCAGTACTATAGATTAGTCTGATTTACATATCGATTGACAACACATTGAAGTCTGTTGATTTGTTTTTGAAGTTGTTTAGTGAACAACTTGTAAATCAGAGGTCCATGTAATTTATATAGAAATTGAGGTAGTCTATACTACAACAATGGACATTATAAGGCATCTGCATGTAAAGCAGGACATCTACAGGCAGAGGCATCAACATATTCTTGGAAGTAGTAAACAATAGCATACTTTTGGCAGTAACAAATAAGGCAAAGAGCATAAAATCAACCAGGCTTGTCTACAAAGAAACATTTGTTCAAGCACAAAGTTTTCGTTAGCAAGAGTAAGGTTTTATTTTCAGCAAGGTTTACTGTAAGGGTTTTTTTGAAAATTTTTGTAAGTGGGCCATTGTCCCTGGTATGGCAACCCACAATAGTTTTTGTAATATTTATCATTTTTAGGGTGGTAGGGTGGTGTTATTCAGGTGATTGAAGTGACCTTCATCTTGTAGCCTAAAAACACTTCAGGATGGCAGGGTCACCCTAGCGCAAGTTGGGGCTTGCAAGGGTGTTGGAGCATCCTATCAAAAACAACTAATAAAGCCAGATCATTAGAGTCTCCTTATAGTTGAAAATCAAACACTTTTCTAGAGCACTAGGGAGTTGCGGCTTCCATTTTAAGATGGAGCTTAAACATTTAATTTACTCATAAAATATTAGAGAAGAAATTGATGGTTTTTTTCCCAGAAGGGTTTCCACCTAAAATATGGTCTCTACTATCTTTTGATTTTGTGTACTGTTGATTTATGTTTTGATTTGATGTTGAAAATTAATTAATGCTCTTTTAAAGAAAAAGTAACTGATGGTAAGTGAAATATTGATTCACCCCCCTCTCAGTATTTCCAACAATTAGTATCAAAGCAATTTCCTTCACTAGTAGTTTGACAACTGGAAGGAGATCATGGAGTGGAAAAATCTGACAATTCTAGTACTTAATGAACACAACTATGTTTTTTGGAATGGAAGGATGAACACATAATTTCAAGCACAAGGATTTGATGTTTGGAATGTTGTGGAACGAATTCCAAGAACCTTCAACCCTTGCTTCGAATATTGACATCCTAAAGATTTATGAAAGCAATGGTAAAGCTAAAAATTTCATTTTAATTGGACTAATAGAATTTCTCTTTGTTAAAGTAATTCACTACAAATCAATGAAAGAAATTTGGGATAAGCTCTGAAATATATATGGAGTGGACAAGAAGGTAAAGGAGGCCAAGCTCCAAACCCACCAAGGTAAATTTGAGCAGTTGAAAATGAACTTAGATGAAAATATTGTCGCTTATTTTCTCCACGTTGATGAAGTAGTGAATGCCATAGAAGGACTAGGAGAACCAATGGATAACAAGGTAGTTGTTTGGAAGGTACTAAGATCACTTCCAATGAGCTTCAATGCTAAAGTCTCAGTGCCAGAAGAAAGACAAAATAGAAAATCACAGCACGGATGAGTTGTATGGAATACTTACAACTTACGAAATGAGAATAAAACAAGAAAGTCCATCAAACAGAGAAGGAACCTTCACAACATCCAAGAAGACCAGTAAAAACAAACAACAATCAAATCCAAGCTCCAGTTGTTGTGAAGACAAAATCTCAGATGAACAAGTTGCTAACTTTATAAGAAAGTTGAAAAGAGGAACATGTACGTTCAAGGGTAAGCTTCCCTTAAAATGTTTCAACTATTGTGAGAATGATCACTTTGTTGCTAATAGTCCTCATAATAATTTTGATGAAGAAGAAGAAGCTCCCAGGAAAACAAAGAAAAATAAAAAAAGATTCAACAAGTAAGGTAAAAACAAGGCCTTTAAGAAAAACTTCTACTCAAAAGAAGATAGCTCCTCATCTAAAGAAGAAAACGAAAGTGATTAAGAAAATGATAAAAGAAGAGTATTTTTCATGGCTAGGGACAACATGAAGGAAGCTCCTGAAGAGGAATAAGAGGATGAAGAAGAGATAAGCAAGGTCAAATTTGAAAAGAAGTTTGTCAGAGTTATAAAGGATCTCAAGCTTGAAAGAGGAAACATCAAATCACTAGAATATGAACTAAAAGAAGTAAAAGAACATGCCAAAATCCTCAATAAGAAGAATGAAGAATAAAAAAAAAATCATCATCAATATTAAGGTGCAATTGGAAGAAGCCAGAAAAAATTGAAGAATCGCTCAAAAGAGAACTGGAAGAAAGCAACAAGGCAAAGGAAGATTTAGAAGCATAAATAGTCTCTCTACGAAAATAAGAAAAAAGAATAAATGTTCAGAAAAACTTAGCAAACAACTCTAAAACAGTGGATGAAACCATTAGCAGCCAAAGCCCATGTAGGTACAAAACATGATTTGGCTAAATCGAAACATTCGTGAAATAATCAAGTTCATCAACAGTTAAGAATAGAGATGAACAAAAATGTTATGCAAAAATTATTAAAAGATCCATCAATAAGGATGAAACCTTCCAACAAAATAAAAGGAACAGGAAGACAGTTCTTGGTGAACAACATCACGACGAAGAACCCCCCCCCCACCCCTCAAGTATCAAATTATCTTTCTTGGTATTTGTTATTCTGGTAGAAAATTCAGACTTAAAGTTGTAATTGTCAGGCCTATGATAGGATCATATGCAATTTGGAAACTACTTTAGGAATGATTATCCTAGAAATTCCTAAGAAGACTACAGGAAAAATTATAACAAGTTTGGATACTTGAGCAATGAATTGGAATGTCATAAATGCAGCAACTTTGGACTGAAGACTGCAAGTTAATCACCCCACCAAGGGAGACAACAATATGAAAATATCCCTATGAAGATTCGAAGAAGAAAAATGAAAGTTGCACACTTGCTCTAAAAGCTCTGTTAGCTCTGCTACATGTTGCTGATTTTCGAGGAGCCGAAGTAAGATCGATCCTTGGTTTTCCTCAGAGGAAGCCTCTACCGGTCATTCTCACCTTCTCCATTACCTCTTGCACTCTCCTTTCATCTCCATATCCTACGCTCTTTTGTTAACAAACCATATAAAACTCCATTTTTCTTAAGCCCCGGGTGCTTAAACCCATACCCCCCATAAACTCGCGCCCACATGACCACACGCCTTCACAAATCCTCAGCTGTAATCTCAGTCATTGATCGCTACACCGCAATCCAATAGTCCCCTGTCATATCCGATGAAAAAACTGCTCGATTGATTCTCCGCCATCCGATCAGCGCCTCCGCGATCGAACGGCAGTGGCTCTCTTCACGCCTTCAAATCGCTAGGACGATAACTCGCAATGAAAAGTGGTTTCGCCCTTTCCCCTCCGCCACATGTCACACGTTGAATGGGATCGCACACCGTTGTACTTTTACCACCCATCCCCCAACGGGGATGTGAGCAATACCACTTACCACTCAAACCCATTTTCCCACTCGGTAATGCCTGCGCATCTTCGACGCCCGATGACTGTTGGATCTGTCCGCCCGAGATCCAACAGCCTGTGTCACTCTGCTTCCGTATCTCCCGGTACTCCCCGCCAAGCCATACATGCCATCCATCTGCTCAATCCGATGGCCAATCTTGTTCCTTCATCCAATTCGTCCACCTGCTATGTAGTCCACGTCCCTTAACTACTCTGTGCACCCAAAGGAAGAATATAACCACTTTTCGGCACTGTTTGCAGTAGTTCCTCAACAACTACATTCAAGAGATAGTATGGCCGAAAAGGAAAAGGATAGAGCTCGATCAGGTAAATGCATTTAACAGTTATGGGACTTCATTCCATACGACACTCCACTTGCTTGAGAAGGACAACAGAGCACTTGAGAAGATCGGATTTGTTCACTGAAGCAAGCAAATTGCACTGGAGACTCCATTAGGCAGTTAAAGTGTTTGGTGGTCAATTATGACCCCTCCATACCTAGAACGACCGAGCGCCTTTGTAATGAAACTCTATATATACCCAGAAACAAGATGTAATCAAAGTTGATGGTTGTTGTTTTGATATAAGGTTCAGCTTCTGGAGACTGTAACTGCTTTGATACTTGCAACGTCTCGTCTTCATTTTCAGCTAATACAAGCTTCTTTTGTTGTTAATTGCTCACTTTCCATTTCTATTTTGTTCTGGGTTGTGCCTGATATGTTGTTTTCCTGACTCTTGATGTTTAGCATTAGAGGAGCTATCATCATATCTCTATGTTAAAGTCTTGTATGTATCAATGAATGAGTTATTCAGGTTTCTTTTCACCTAGTGACAAAGTTGTCATCATGTATGTTCATTAGGGAATTAGATTTGCAGACCTCTTTATTGGTTGCAGTCGGCCATCACAGGGTCTTGTGCATCTGCTGGTGTGGTCAGTATTCTCCATAGTCACCCAATCTTTAAATTGTGAGTAATTGGTGCTCTAAAGCCTTATAGTTTGGGGGTGTTCATGCATGTATGGAGTCAAGCAAAGTAGAAGTGGTTATCTAGCTTGAACAAGCATCATTCCTTCCACTCATCCATTTCCAACATCAAGTTGAGATTGTAATGTTCCCGAGCATCTCTGAGATACAACCTAGGAGAGTTTCTTGGGGTGACAACAAGCTCAAAGAAAAAGGAACGTATGGTATGTTGACAATGACTGCTCAACACATATGGTCGAAGGTAGAAACAAATCCATATCTCTAAAGGAAGAAAAGGATGGAACAATATATTTTGGAAATGACGAACCTGCAAACATTTTAGGAACAAATGCAGTTAAGCTTGGAGGCAAGGATGCTACACCAAAAGTTGTGATACTGATAGAAAACATGAATTATTGTTTGTTGAGCGTAATTCAAATGTGTGATTAACGACACACATTGTTATTTGACTCAAAGAAATGTGAAGGAGAGAGAATTTGGCAAGTTAGTGGCAACTGCAACAAGGACTCCAAATGGCATATACACGCTGGATGAGACTATAAACAAAGTTTGTTTCTTGGTAAAAGAATATGTAAGTTAGATTTGGCACATAAGGATGGAACACAAAACTTTGATAATCTTGTGAGGATCAGTAAAAAGGAAGTCGTGAGAGAAATGTTGCAATTTTAAAACCAGCCAGCATCTCATGTATGCATTGCAGACATGGAAAACAGACAAGAGTTGAGTTGAATACTAAATGAAAATACACATCAAAACCATTAGAATTAGTATGCATTGATCTATGTGGACCAATGAAGACCAAGGGACTGTGGTGAACAATCCTTCATGTTGATAATTGACAATTATACCAGGATGAAAACAATCAATTTTCTTAAGAAAAAGTTTGAAGCTTTTAAATGTTTCAAAATCAACAAGGAAATGGTTAAAAATGAAACTAAATTGAAGATCAAAAGTTTGAGATAGTATAATGGAGGTGAATTCACATGCAAAGAATTTCAGCACCTCTGTGAGGCACATGGCATAAAGTGACAACTTTCAGTAGCAACGACACCTCAACAAAATGGGGAACAATAGAAGAGATAGCTAAAATGATGTTGAATTATTCAAATTAGACAATAAATTTTGGGCCCAGACAGTAGATACAACAATGTACATTTTCAATAAGGGTTTGTTTAGAATCAACCGTGATAAGACAATACAAACTATGGAAGGAGGGACCAGCGAATGTCACATGCTTCAGAGTCTTTGGAAGCAAATGATACATTAAAAGGAAAGACCAAAAGATTGGAAATTTTGATTCTCTGGTGGACGAAGGCATTTTTGTTCGGTACTCACACAAAAGTAAAGCATACAAATGCTATAATGAGAGACTCAACCAGTTAGTTGAAAGCATCAATGTATTATTTGATGAATTTCATGGACCAAAGGCCAAACAAGGAAATTCATTCTCAAGGGAACTAAAGACAAAGGAAATAGAACAAAAAACAGTTAAAGAGGAACCCCCGAAGGAAGAACAATCAAATGAGGAAACAACCACCGACCAGATCATTTAGGGCATCAATGACAGCATAGGAACCAGAAGAAATCAACTGATATGCATGCCAGAGCAAGCACATCTTGCACTCTTATCCACATATGAGCCTAAAAACTTTGAAGAAACCAGAGATGATGACCATTGGATAGTAGTAGTGAATGAAGAATTGGATCATATTGAAAATAATGACACATGGGAATTGGTTCCACGACCTTAGTGTTGGAAATGTAACTAGGTTCGATCTTCATTAATGTATTTGAGTCATCATAAAATGTACTTGTCAAAAGAATAAAGAAAAGAATTTTTATTAGTATATCAATGACTCATTAAAGCACGGGTTTCATCCTTGGGTCATCATTATATTAGTCAAAGTTCCCATTGTGGACTCCTAGGATTAATATTAAGTTTATAGAGTCACTGAATCATGTAAAAATGTTTACTATTGAGTCAAACATAATTTATGTAACATCCACCCCAAGTCGACCTAGAAGAGATCAAGTCAACCTCACTTGGAGCCTATAAATAGAAGGAAGTTGAATTCATTTGGAGCATGTCATCTCAAGCTAGTTCGATATCTCTAAGGAAGCTCGATAAGTGCAAAGTGGGTCTAAGGAAGAAAAAGTGTGAGTTGGGTAAAGTCTAAGGAGAAGAAGAAAATCAAAAATTTGGAGCCTCTCTCTGTTTCGTGCCCTAGTTTGGGAGATAGAAGTCTTCCAAGTTTTCTTATTGCTTGATGTCGGAAGCTGTTGCTAGAAAGAGATCGAAGATCTAGGAGGCTGACTTGGTGTGGAGGGAAGGTTTGGACTTTGTCCAGGGTGAAGAGTCTCAAAGAATACTATTGAAAGGAAGATAATTTTTTATTGGGTTTTCCCCTCGATGGTTTTCCCTAGCATAGTGCCTACATATCGTGTCTCTTGTTTTGTGATCTTCATATACGCATAATATGATAGTTTCTTGATGAAAGATAAGATAATAAAGATGTAAAATAAACCAAAATAACTCACAAGTAATTATCAAGTAAGGGGAATCCAACCCTGATCTATTTACATTGATTGTCCAACATGGTATCAGAACTAAGGTCGGGAAAAGTTGAAGATAACTTTGTTGGCATGGATTCTCCCTCTTTGATGACCTACATAAGAATGGGTATCAACATTGTTGGAAGCTGGATCAAGAAGGTCTTCCATTACTTATTTAACAAGGTCAAAGGTCAAGGATGCTTGGTTGCTCTTATAGGTCCTGTTAATGATGATGCATGGATCATTGATAGTGGAGAATCAAGACACATGACAAGATAAAGTAAACAACTTCATACACTAGTGAAGGAGCCATCTTCTCATGTGGTGGAATTGGGTGACAACAAAAGCTATGATGTTGGAGGCCTAGGATCAACACCATTGATGCTAAAAAATGGATCGAAGTTGCACCTCAACAACATTCTATATCTTCCAAGTTTGAAAAAGAATTTGCTTTCTATTTCTTGTTTAGAAGATAAAGGGGAAAGAGTTGCTTTTGTTGATGGAAAGGTATTGGATTGGGGAAAAGACTCTAGCATTGATCAAGCTAGGGTTATTGGAATTCGTGAATGAAGACTTTATAGAGTCATTACACCACCTCCTCAAGCTTTGGTTCATATGGAAATCAATCCCATTGAGCTATGGCATTGAAGGTATGGGCATCTACATTATAAGGTGATCCCTGCTCTTAGTCAATTGATTCATGGAATCCCTTATATGAAGTTAGGTCATGAAGGTGTGTGCAAGGGATGGTCTTTGGGAAAACATATAAGAAAGCCATTTCTGAATAGTGAAACTACGTCTAAAGAGATATTAGACCACATCCATTCTAATGTGTGTGGGCCCATATCTAACAAATCACTTAGAGTTCATCTCTACTATGTAACATTCATTGATGACCATCCTAGAAAGACATGGCTCTACCTTCTCAAAACAAAAGATTAAGTATTTGATAAGTTCAAGGAGTTTAGGGCCAAAGTGGAAAGCCTAAACAAAAGAAGGATAAAAACTCTAAGATTTGGCAATGGTGGGGAATACACTTCTACGGAATTGATTGTGTATTTTAAGGAAGAAGGTATCGAGATGGAGCTCATTGTTCCCTATTATCTCGAACAAAATGGATTGGCTGAAAGGAAGAATAGATCATTGAAGAAGGCATTCGAGCTATCCTCCTTGATCAATACGTGCCAAAATTATTATGGGGAGAAGCAGCAATGACAACCATGTACATTAAAAATAGAAGTCCTCATAAAAGTCTTAATAATACAACACCCAAAGAAGTATTCACAAGAAAGAAGCTGAGTGTGGATCACCTCTGAATCTTTCGAAGTTCAGCATACATCCATCTTCCAAAGGATGAGTGAAAGAAGTTGGACTCTGCAAGTATCAAGGGTATATAGGTTGGATATAATCTCTCCTCAAAAGCATATAGAATCTAGATTAAGGAAGGAAGACATATTGAAGGAAGCAGGGATGTCATTTTTTATGAAAATCAAGTATACAAGAAATTAAAGGATATTCCTATTGATTCCAATGATGAAGAAGTTCTCATATTTGAAGAAGAAATTCATCATGAAAACCCTACTACAAATCAAGAAGAAGAAGAAGAAGGACCAAGTGAGCCTATTCAATCCGTGGTCATCCCAACCACAAGGAAAATGCCAAATTGGTTAAGACCTACATTAGAATATGTTGAAGCACATGAAGCTGCGAAAGGAACCTTCAAGGAATGTAAGAAACCAAGAAGATATTTTGGTTATACTACGTACATGACAAAGTTAGTTGAACTCGAACCATCTACATTCAAGGAAGTTTCTCATCAAGAGGTTTGGAAGAAAATAATGCAGGAAGAATATCCATCCATCATGAAGAATGGGGTTTGGGAAATCGTTCTTAGACCTAGTGACAAATCGTTTGTCACCTCCAAATGGATCTATAAGATCAAACATGTTTTTGATTGAAATATAGACAAGTACAAAGTGACATTTATTGCAAGGGTTTTCTCTCAAAGGGAAGGCATTGATTATGAACAGACCTTTTCTCCCACAACAAGGTACACTACCATTTGATCTTTGGTTTCATTGGCTGCTACAATGGTTTGGAATATCCATCGAATGGATGTGAAGACCACATTTTTGAGTGGTACCATTGATGAGGAAGTGTATATCGAACAACCCAAGGGATTTGAAGTTAATAGCAAGGACTCTCATGTTTGCAGACTTAAGAAGGCCCTTTATGGTTTGAAGCAAGAACCTAGGGCATGCTATGCAAGGATGGATGCATATCTACTTAGAATTGTGTTCATGAAGATTTTTTTCAATCCAAATCTCTACATCAAGGTCGTGAATAATAAGCCTGTCATTATTCTACGATATGTGGATGATCTATTCATCACAGGTGTGGAGTGAAGAATTCAAGAATGCAAGAAGATCGTGGCAACTGAATTTGAAATGAAGGATCTTGGACTAATGCACTATTACCTGGGTCTAGAAGTATGGTAGAGACCTGTGGCGATATATTTTGAGCAAGGAAAGCACATCATCAAATTGTTGCAAAAATTCGGGATGATGGATTACAAGCTGATGACTACTCCTATGATCACCAATCTCAAGAAGTTGAGGGGCTCTGACTCTAGTCTCGTGGATCCTACCTCCTATCGACAGTTGGTGGGTTCCCTAATGTATCTACTAAATACTAGGCCATATATATGTTTTGCAGTAAACATTCTTAGTCAATTTCAGTTGGAGCCTCGGCATGATCAATGGATAGCTTCCAAACATATATTAAGGTATCTTCATGGCATTATACATCACTGCCCAAAGTATGATAGTAAGGAAGTCAGGCTAATTGGCTTCACAGATTCTGATTGGGGTGGCAATGACACTGATGGAAGGAGCACTACTGGAGGATGTTTTAGTCTGGGAGCTGTTATGATCTCATGGATGAGTAGAAAGCAAGATCTTGTTGTTTTTAGTGTTGAGGCAGAATATGTGACTACATGTGAAGTAGGAAAGGTGGTTGTTTGGTTAAGGTAGCTTTTGACATATTTGTTCAAGAAGTCTCTAGGTCCTACTATGATTAACTTTCACAATCAAAGTTGTTTCAAGATTTCTGGAGATCCAATGTTTCATGCTAGAACAAAGCATATCAACAATAAGTTCCACTTTAGTAGGAACCTGGTGCAGGATGGGATCGTGAAGTTGGAGTATGTCTCAACAGACAAACAGGTAGCAGACACACTAACAAAGGCTCTTCCTAATAAGAGTTTGAATATCTGAGGAACTTGCTTGGTTTAGTAGATATTATTGATTGTATTGATGATAAGAAATTGGAAGAGATTTGTTGATGCTTTGTGAGTGAAGCATTTCCTGGGAAGACATCTGGCCGACACTTTGTGTTGATGTCTAGGTCCCAAAGTAGGGAAGGTGGTGTGGGTCATACAGATCTGAACATGGATACACACTTAGGTCCCTGGGTTGGTGGTTAGCTAGTTTACCTAAAGAGGTTGAAAGCTTGAGTCCACCTTATTCCCACATGGATAGATTCCCTAGTCAGGAATCTAGTCTGTGGCATTGCAGTGCCTAAATTGATGAGAGACCAATGGATAGATTACCCTGGTCAAGAAGCTAGTCCATGGCATTGTGGTGCCTAAAGTTATTTGGTTTTCATATATTTTGATATCTTCCCTTGTATTTGTATATTATGAATACCTCCCTAGTTAAGAGAGAGCATTGGAAAATGTAACTAGGTTCAATCTTCATTAATGTATTTGAGTCATCATAAAATGCACTTGTTAAAAGAATAAATAAAATAATTTTTATTATTGTATCAATGACTTATTAAAGCATGGGTTTCATGCTTGGGACCTCATTATATTAGTCAAATTCCCCATTATGGGCTCCTAGGATTAATATTGAGTTTATAGAGTCATTGTGCATTCAAAGAGACCCTTCTTGGGCTTTTGAATCATGTAAAAAGGTTTAATATTGAGTCAAACATAATTTATGTAACCTCCACAAAGTCGGCCTAAGGACATCAACTCGACCTCACTTGAAGCCTATTAATAGAAGGAAGTTGAATTCATTTGGAGCATCTCATCTCAAGCTAGTTTGATATCTCTTAGGAAGCTGGAGAAGTGCGAAGTGGGTCTAAGGAAGCAAAAGTAAGTGTGAGTTGGTTCAAGTCTAAGGGGAAGAAGAAAATCGAAATTTTGGAGCTTCTCTGTCTCTATTTCATGCCCTAGTTTGGGAGATATAAGTCTTCCAAGTTTTGATGCTGCCTGATGCCAGAAGTTGCTACATAGTCGAAGTCGTTAGAAAGGAAGTGTTGCTGGAAAGAGGTCGAAGATCCCAGAGGATGACTTGGTGTGGAGGGAAGGTTTGGTCTTTCTCTAGGGTGAAGCGTCTCAAAGAATACTATTGAAAGGAAGAGAATTTTTTATTGGGTTTTCCCCTCGAGGGGGATATTTCCCTCGCATAGTGCCTACATCTTATGTCTCTTGTTTTGTGATCTTCATATACACATAATATGGTAGTTTCTTGATGAAAGATAAGATAATAAATAAGTAAAAGAAGCCAACATAGCTCACAAGTAATTATCAAGTAACAAGAATCAAACCCTAATTTATATTCATTGATTCTCCAACACTTAGGACAAAAATCACATTGGCACAAAATGGGTTTTCAGAAACACGCTGAATGACGATGGATAGGTAACCAAGAGCAAGGCATGATTGGTGTGCAAAGAGTATGCACATGTTGAAGGAATAGATTTTGAATATATATTTTCACCCGTCACTAGGATTGAAGCCAATAGGATGTTCTTAGCCTATGCCCGTTCGAGAAGGATCAAAGTCTACCAGATGGACGTAAAGTCGGCAATTCTTAACGAAGAATTCGAAGAAGAGGTCTACATAGAACAACCTGAAGGATTTCTACTTAGTGACAAGAAGGATTATGTTTGCAAGTTGAAGAAGGCTTTATATGGTCTCAAACTGGGTATTAGAGCTTGGTATGCCCATTTAGACAAGTACTTATAGAAACAAGGTTTCAGAAGACAAAATTTCGATAACAACCTTTATGTAAAGGTTGAACAAGACAGTTTCACTATCATTAAAGTATATGTAGATGAAAAATCATCTTCGACAACAATGATGACAAGTTAAGTAAGAAGTTTGCATAAGACATGCAAAGTCAGTTTGACATGTCATTACTTGGTGAGTTGACCTTCTTCTTAGGACTTCAAATTTCTTAGGGAGACAAGGGCATATTCATCTGTCAAACCAAGTACATTAAATAAATGTTGAAAAGGTTTCAAATGGAAGACAACAAACCAGTTAGCACTTCAATGGTGACTAGTTGCAAGTTGAGCATGCATGATATACGCAAGGATGAAAACCAAAGAATGTACAGGTCAATGATTGGTAATTTATTGTACGTAACAACTTTGAGGCCAAATGTGATGCAGGCAGTTGGACAAATAACATGTCTTCAAGTAGCACCAAAAGAATCTAATGTTCTTATAGTGAAGGCATTTTTTAGATATCTCTAGGGAACAACACACTTTGGCCTATGGTATCCAAAAGGAAATGATTTAACTATCACAACTTATACAGATGCAGATTGGGCAAGCGGTGTTGATGATCGTAAAAGCACCATTGGAGTAATCTTCTACTTAGGAGGGTGTCTTGTATCATCGTGGAGCAAGAAGCAGTGTTTAGTCTCTTTATCCACAACAAACACAGAATACATATCATCACCAGCATGTTGTACTCAGGTCCTCTGGATGAAACAAGCATTGCTGGATATTCAACTGAAGTTTGATGAGTCGATTCTGATGTTCTGTGACAACACCAATGCCCTACACCTCTCCAAGAATCTAGTCATGCATTCAAAAATGAAACACATTCTTATCAAATACCACTTTCTTTGAGAATAGGTTGCAAAAAAAAACATAAAGCTAAAATACATTTGTACAAAGGAGAAAATCGTTGACATCTTCACCAAAACTCTACCACATGAGACTTTTAAGTATCTCCGAAGAAAGCTTGGGATTATACCATGTTCACATTGAATTTTTTTCTATCCATCCAAGCAAACAGGGGAGTTAGGTAGAACAGAAGAAGCAAGCATTTGTCAGGGGGAGTCACCCTTTGTCATTGATGCCAAAGGGGGAGAGAAAATAGGTCAGAATGACCAAAAGCATAGAGTTATGGGGAGAAGTGATCACAGGGGGAGCACCTGTGTTGCCATCAATGACAAAAGGAGAGAATGTTGAAATGTGGTTGTCATTGATGTCAACCCAAGTAGCACCATATGGCACATTTCCTTTGTTGACAAAAAAGACATAGAAAATCACAATGTCTCTAGCACAAACCATATTTGTTAGATTCTCCTCGTCATGCCAATTTCGGTGGTATGAGGCACGACATAAGAGCCCTCATGGTTTGACAGATATGCCTATTTAAAGTTGATATCCCCATCTAGTGGTTAAAAATCGCAACAAATGGTTGATGTGGCAATTTATTATTAGTTGGAAAATCATAAAGTCTAAGGAGGTCTTCTATTAACAATTTAAATTAATTATTTGAGCTAAAATAATTCATTGAGGGCATCCAAATTCAAATTAAGCCCTATATCAAGTCGGCCCTATCTTTATTTTGAATTTTCACTCCAATATTTTTGAAATTCAGTTATTGGCTTCAAATATAGGCCCTAGTGCTAAAGTTATCTTGGTTAGCATTTGAATCTCGGTATATATTTGAAACAAAAGATCGTGCCTTAAACATTGATCTCAGGAAAAGCCATGACATAATAGTCATTCCTTGAATAAGGTGTTATTGAGGCAGTACATTAGGTTCAGGAAGAAGGCAACATACAAAGCATGAAAGACAAGTAAATCCTTGCCAAAAGGCACAAGTATTATAGCTCAGTCTCATTGACATATGAGTTTACAACACATTGAATAAGTTTGTTCATTTGTTTTTGAAGTTGTGCAATGAACAACGTGTAGATAATAGGTCCAGGTAATTTATTCCGAAATTGAAGTAGTCTAGACTTTAACAATGGACATTATAAGGTATCTGCATGTCAAGGAGAACATCTACAAGCAAATGCATTAGCATATTCTTGACAGCAATAAACATTAACATAATTTTGGCAATAGCAAATAAGGTAGAGAACATCAAATCATCCAAGCTTGTCTACATAGCAACATTTGGTCAAGTACAAACGTTTTGTTGGCAGTGTTAGGGTTTTATTTGTTGAAGAAAGTGCAACTACGTTCGGTCTTCATGATGACATGATCTTTATATTTGATGTAATAGTAGACACTAGAGGAGAATCCATCCAATCCTACTTCACGAGGATTACCAAGATCAAGAATGATCTCCTACCTATTGGAGAATTCATTGGTGACAGGGAGCTTACTCTTATTGCACTTGGAGGTCTTACAAGAGATTGGGATGTGTTCAACACTCCCATCCTCAACAATGACAAGATTTCAAGATTTGATGAATTATAGGCTAGATGCACTCAGGAAGAAATAAGGATGATGGAAAGAAACAAGCCCTCCAATAGAAACAATCCTATCACCTTCTCCGCTCATGCTAAGAGGAAGAATAATGTTGGTCCAAGACGACAAGGTCAAGGTTTCAAGCCAGAATTCGAAGGAAGAAAAGGAATATGCTTCAATTGTAACAGGTTTGGCCACTTTGCTCAAGAGATTGTCCTCACAAGGAGGATACTCCAAGAGATGATGACAACAATAACAACAACTTCAAGGGCAATGGCAATCAAAGGAATAAGAACTTCAACAACAAAGGAAAGAGAAATGCTCCCGTTGCTGGAAATGGAAATGGTCATCCTCCCAAGAAGTCAAGAAACTCCAAGTATGAAGAAGTTAATGTTGTAAAGCAAAGATAATCTTATCTTATTTCTACCCTCTCCACCGCCTATCCTCCAGATACATTGGATCATTGGTTGATTAATAGTGGTGCCTCAAGGCACTTCACTGGGTACAAAGAATCTCTCTCTAACTTGATTGAAAAGAAGACAGATATGGAGATTATACTTGGGGATAATTCCACTTATCCTGTGCAAGGAATTGTGACTATTACTCTTCACTTAAATCGAGGTAAAACCCTCCACTTAGAAAATATGTTATATGTACATGATCTGAAAAAAAAGGTGTGGTCTATATTTCTGCAATGGAAGACAAAGGTTTCAAGGTGACATTCATTGATGGGAAGGTCCATGTTTGGAAAAGGAACCCAAGAGATGCATTTACTCTTAGATTCAGGGTTGAAGGTCTCTACCAAGTTGGAGGAAGTCAGTTGGGAGCAATGACTTGTGATACTTCTCTTCAATCTGAATTATGGCACAGAAGATTTGCTCACCTTCACTTCAAAGCCTTACCCGATGTAAGGAAGATGATCACAAGAATGCCCAAATTCAGCTTAAACCCTAAAGGTGTTTGTCAGGGATGTGAAGTTGGAAAACATGCAAGGGGACCATTCCCCTTGAGTGAAAATCAAACCATTGATATTCCTCAATTGGTCCATTCTGATCTATCAAGTATGTTGCCCATGACATCTTTGGGTGGATATTTGTACTATGCTATTTTTGTGGATGATTTCTCTCACAAAACAAGGATCTATTTCTTAAAGAAGGACGAAGTGTTCAAATGGTTTCGTTCTTTCAAAGCCTTGGTCAAGAATCAAACAAGGAAGAAGATCAAAATATTGAGCACCGATAATGGGACCAAATATGAGTCAAATGAATTCAAAGACTATTATAGAGAAAATGGCATTAAGAAGGAAACCACTACCACATATACTCTTGAACAAAATGTTGTTTCCGAAAGGAAGAATCGTACTATTCTAGAAGCCACCCATGTTATGATTCATGAACAAGGTCTTCCGAAGTTCTTATGGGGAGAAGTTGCCAACACCGTTGTATATGTCCAAAACCGATGCCCACGTCAAGCTTTGGACTCCAAGACACCCAAAGAAGTTTTCACCGGTAAGAAACTTGATGTTTCTCATTTAGAATATTTGGTTGTCCGATATATTTTCATGTGCCGAAAGAGAAAAGAAACAAACTAGATGCATCTGGGAAGAAAGGAACGTTTGTGGGCTACAGTGAAACTTCGAAGGCATATTGAATCTATGTGTCTTGTCAAAGGTTACTGGAATTAAGTCATGATGTCACTTTCGATGAAGATTGCTCTTAGAAAGATCTGAGATCTTCCTATCCCTAGAAAGAACAATGATGATGTTGATGCAGAAAAGCAAGATGAACCAATGCCCGACGTTGAAGTTCTGATGGACCCCATTGATCCACCTCCTAATGAGCCCCATACTTCAAGAAAAAGACCTTGTGGCTCAAAGATACTCTTAAAGATGCTGTGAAACATATTGCACCGAAGGGGACATTTCGTTAAAGCAAGAAGCCAAGTAGGTACCAAGGGTACTTAGCTGCCATTAGTACCATTGTACAATCTGAGCATTGTACATTCAAAGATGGCGTGAAACAAGAAGTTTGGAAGGATGTGTGAACGAGTAGTATGAGTTGATCATGAAGAATGATATATGGCATGTGGTGCCTAGACCCAAGGACAAGTAAGTGGTCACTTCAAATGTCTCTACAAGATCAAACATGGAGATGATGGGAGTGCTAATAAATTCAAGGCCAGATTTGTAACTTGACGCTTCTCTCAAATCGAAGGAGTAGACTACGATGAAATATTTGCACCAGTTGCCTGATATACCACCATTTGTTTGATCATAGCCCTTGTTGCTTCGCAGGGATGGAGAATACACCAGATGGATGTCAAAATTGTCTTCTTGCATGGTTCACTTAAAGAGGAAGTCTATGTGGAGCAACCCAAGGGGTTCGATGTTCAAAACTATGAGACACATGTATTCAGGTTGAATAAAGCCCTCTATGGGTTAAAGCAAGCCCCTAGGGCTTGGTATGAGAGGATCGATAGTTATCTTATGAAGCTGGGATTTATAAGGAGCATGTTGATTTGGGGTAGCATCGGAAGTGCTCTAAGCCTCAAATTTTGCAGGGAGGCTTGGGCATGGGTATTCCAAAGAACCTAGAAAGTGTTTTGTGAAATTCCACCCATAAGTGATTTTCTTAAAATAATTAAGAATTTTAATGGGGTTCATAAGTCTAAACTTAGGGAAATTAAAATATTAATGGGTATTAATCTAATCAGGGGTGAAACTTCTAGAAAAAGCCATGGATCAATCCAAAAGGATCTGAGCCTTTAATTATGTTTTAATATAAGTCGTTGGTTGTCCAACAAGAAGATATAAGAAGGGGCTTGAGGGTCATTTGGAAAACACACAAAGAGATGGAGAAAATAGATTTTTTGAAGTGAGAAGTTCTTAGGAGGAAAAACCGATTGAGGAGCTCTTACAGTTGAGGGGAAGGGATAGCAGCTTCCGAAGAGAGATATTCTCAACCGGAGATACATCAGTAAAGAGACGCAGTAAGTGATACAGATGACTTGACGTAAATGTTGGTGCAGGGCCAGAAGGGCCACGTAGAAGTGACGCGAAAGGAGAGAGAGAGAGTCGAAACTCAGAGCAGAGGGTCGGTTTCAGCAGTCGGAAGCCAGGGTGTGAGACTAGGAGGCTGAGAGAAGTGACTTTGGGCTACTCATAATTTCCCCAGTTGGGTGACACAATCCCTGAAAGGGTTGACATTGGGACATTGTAGAGGCAGTGCAGTGCCTGCTAGGGGCACCTCATCCAACAACCAGAACAACTGGGAATTTTTCTCAATGATTGTGTGAGGTAAACTCAAAATGTTTCTGCCAGTATTTCTCTCTGTAACTGAATAACCCTGTGAGGTATTCAATGATGTATTCAAATTTTTCTACTACTTAATAATAATAAACCCTAAGAGTTGTTGCACCGGTTTTCCCGCATTGGGTTTTTCCAAGGACTTTTGTCCAAAAATAATTGTCCTATGTGTTTCTATTTTCCTTGCTCAGTTTCTATGTTTCATAATCATAATTAATTGGTGAAGTAGATTTAGCTGGTTGTAGTAGGATTCCTGAGACTGTTAGATCTAGGAAATTTCACAGAGCGATGTTGACCCGAACATATACTTCAAGGTTGAAAAGAACAGACCTCTCATTATGGTCCTTTATGTGGGTGATCTCCTTCTGACAGGTGATGACCCTCTCTTTCATCAATGAAAGAGGGAGTTGGCTTCCGAGTTCGAGATGAAGGACTTAGGACTGATGCATTATTTCCTAGGGTTGGAGGTCTGGAAAAAGCCAGGTGAAATTTTCCTTTCTCAAGGACAATACATTGTAAAACTACTTGAGATGTGGGATGGTGGAATTCAAGTTTGTGACTACTCCGATGGAACTAAAATTTAAGAAGCTATGTGGAAGTGTTGTTGGCCTCAGATTCGCGAACCCTTCCAAGTATCATCAACTTGTGGGAGGGTTGTTGTTTTTGGTCAACTCATGTCGTGACATATGCTTCGTTCTGAACACGTTGAGTCAATGTATGGTCGAGCCTCGTCACATTCATTGGATTGCTGCTAAGAATCTCGAGATATCTCTGGGGCACAATCCACTATGGATTGAGATACACTATCGGGAATTTGAGGCTACATGGATATATAGATGCTGATTGGGCTGGTAGTGTTTTGGATCATAAGAGCATGTCTAGGTGTTGCTCCTTTTTGGGATCTGCTTCTATATCTGCACTAAGCACCGCCGAGGCCGAATACATTGCTGCGAGTATGGCCCATTGTGAAGCAATCTGGTTGAGGAAGCTCTTCAGTGAGCTATTTGAGCACATGATAGATACCACAGTGATCTTCTACAACAACCAAAGTGGGATTCATCTATCGAAGAATCCTGTATTTCACAACTGCTCCAAGTACATTGATATCAAGCACCACTTTATCTGGGATATGGTACAACGAAGAGCAATAAGGCTCCAACACATTAGGACGGATGAGCAGGTCGCGGAAATTCTCACGAAGCCTTTGGGTAAGGTCTAATTTTTAATCTTCCAAGAGAAACTTGGAGTCATGGAATGACCCTCTTATGAGGGTCCTGTATGAGTTGGACATTGAGCTTTGGGAGCTCCTGGGGGCTTGGGGTACTTCTAGGAGCTATGAGCAACCATAGGGTGAGTGGTTCACCTTCCCCTAGTGGTGTGTTGGATACAGGGTGAGTGGTCCACCTTCCACTCTGATACCCAATGGTGACGTGTGTAGGGTGGGTGGCTCACCTTCCTCTACCCAAACACATGCATGTAGGGTGAGTGGTTCACCTTCCCCTACAATTAACATATGCATAGGATGAGTGGTTCACCTTCTCCTATGGCATATCAACAGGATGAGTGGTTTACCTTCTCATGCGGATACCTTGGCACACATCCTACCCATAGAGTCTAGGACTCATGGGAAGTACCTCTCATCTGGCCAATGAGTTGGGAAAAGATGTCTAGGGACCATAACACTACTGATGGACGCATCGTATACTGTCGTACTCCCTATGACTAGGATGCATTGTGTTCAACAACTTGATCGTGGATCAAGGACCGACTTTTGTCACTGGAGAGTGATGTGATCTTATGACTCACTCTCGAACACTTCTTTTTCATTATTACTTCATTGTTTAGCAGAGCAGAATAGAGCAAGGAAGTGACGATAGGGATGGTACATGATGATAGGATGACATGATGACAGATGGGTTGGTAGATATTCTCCCTAATTGAGAGGCATTGTTAGAATTGGCAACTAAGGTCAACTTCCACCTCAGGACAACTCATATGATGGAGATGATTATTTCATTGGATTCCTCTTTTTGAGAGGTACAATTTTGATATAAAGATCATCTCATTCTGACAAGCATAAATGGAATTTTGAATTTATTCTTTCTAATGGATAAACTGTCAAGGTCGACCTCAATAAAATGTAGGCTCTCCTCACCCTCAACGAAGTGTATAAATAGAAGTGACCCTTCTCTCATTTCGACATCATCTCAACTCATCACATCATCTTCTCTCTCCTCTCTTGATTGGTTCGTACAACTTGAAGGCTCTCTACTTTGCATGTTTGGAAGAGGACAGAATTTTGGACTAGTTTTGGAAGCCGAAAATTTTAGAGATTAGGGCATGCATTAACCAGCGCTGACATGGAGTATTTGACTAGCATTGACTTCAGTTTTATGGGAAGAATTCTGATTTCTGTAAGCCACATTCATTGGCACATGTTTTGAGGTATTTGGGGATTGCTTGACCGTGTTGACTACAACGTTGACTTTCTAGTTTGACCACAGAATTTACAGCAAACTTTGACCGGGTTGATCAAGTTTTTGGGTTCACTTTGACTCCCTTGGTACGCTGCATTGTTCTACTATTGACTGAGCTGCTTGGAGGGCCTTTTAGGGCTACTTTGACCATTGTTGACTTTCTAGTTAGGGTTGCATTGACAGTTGATTTGGTTGGTGATTTGGTAGGATTGTTTTAGGCATGTAATTTTGATATTTGTACCCTCTCTGCTGAACTATTGAAGAATAATAAGAAGATTTGATCAAAGGGTTTCCCCACATTGGGGTTTGTCCCTAGCATCCACCACATCTTGTGTCCTCTTGTCTTGGCTTGTCTTTGCCCATGTTTTTATGTTCTATCTGCATTTACTATCAAGATGTTTATGTTAATGTGATTGCTATTGGATGTAATTGGAAATTATCTTTAGATTGCTAAAGGAACATTGAAGTAAATTGTGCTAAAGCATAAAACATACCATGGTTATCTAAAATTAATACCACCTTGCATATAAGAGGACGAATAATAAAGAACTCCATTAAGGATACTATTGACCCTCTATTTTCCAAGTTTCCAAACAATACATGAAGAGATGTGACAACATTTCATGGATGGGAAGTCCTGTCCAATCAAATGAAATGCCATTATAAATACAACTAGTTATAAAACCCTTTGAAAAATGGGCTCTTAATTTCACTAGACCCACTGACCCTCCATCTTGATGAAACTCCTAGATCCTAATATGCACAAATTATGTTACAAGGTGGACAAATGCAAGGACATTACCAACAACAACAAAACAAGTAGTAATAGATTTTCTCCATGGAGAATATTTGTTAGAATTTAAGTACCATGACAGGTTGTCAATGATGGAGGAACACAATCCACTTCAAGATTCATTAAGGTTATCTTGGAAACATATAAGATCAACCATACGATGACAATTCCATATCATATGTAGGCCAATGGGTAGGTGGAAGGGGCATAAAATCATTGAGGCCATCATAACAAGACCTTTCAATTCTACCTCAAGGACTAGGTAGAAAAACTTCTTAAAGCATTATAGGCCTACCAAATGACATTGAAAAATACCATTGGTTTCAATCCATTTGAGCTAGTATATGGAAGGAGAGTTCTTCACCAATAAAGACAAATTTATAGACCCCGATGTCGGCAATGCAACTTGGCATGAACACATCGAAGGCATATCAATAATTAATTCTTCCAATCAATGAGCTAAATGAACTTTGTTAAGAGGCTCTACATCAAGCAACCATTACTCAACAACAAAAAGATCTATGGCATGATAAATTCATAAACAAGAAAAGATTCTAAAGTTTTAGATTGGTCCTTGTCGTTCAAATCAATATTTAAGGACTTCAAAGAAAAATATCATATTGGTTGGCTTAGCCCATACAAGATCAACATTATATATGACACTAGGTCCATTAAGCTTTCCACCAATGATGAACAAAGTGTTGAGCTTAGTGTTTCCATTAATGTCAAATGACAAAGGTAGACAAATGCATGGTGATGTCAAGTTCAGAGGATCCTTATGGTTGCTGCAGCTTTTAGTAGAGAACCATCATAGTAGAGAGTCATGTAAGAAGCTTATAAAATCTTATAGCTCTGATGGGTGGATGGCCAACAATTTGAGAGAAATTTTTGCCTCAAGAGACCAGCTCACATGTATATGGAAATGTCTCAATTGGATGGCGCTCTGAAAGGGCTTTCCAATGATATGTTGAAGTCTAGAAAACGCCTTCTAGAGCAAGAGTTACAACCATACAAAGTATGCATATTGAAAGGTCAACAGGCAAGGATCCACAACTCAAGGTTCCTCCTCCCTCGAATTTTGTTCGAAAGATTCTTCCATTGAACACTTACGCGGATTATGCACTGAGGTTGGGACTTAAGTGATTCGGGCCATGTTGGAAATATGGCCTTTTTGTAGAAGTTTGAAAAGGGAAATCCTCCCCGAACCCCAACTTGTGTGAGGCCTGATCTTAGTCACGACTTGTCAAAGGTCAAGCTACGCAACAAAGTTCGGCAAGAGACTAAAGCCCCAACCCCTGACCTTCAACCAATGTGGGACCTTGTTCAGGAAAACAATGGGCAAAGGCAATATGTGGAGCACAAGTGGCAGCCAAAATGACTAATGATGGTAGCTCAAGGTGACACGATAACAGAGGAAGAGCAACACTTGGCATGTGTTTTGGCACTTTCAAGACGATAGGTGGACTAAATCCAAGTGACACGTGTCACAATGCAGAACATGCCACATGGCTCTGTTGACGTGAGAATGATATAGTTGTCATGTAAGTTTATGATGTGGCAAATTTCTCGAGATATGTGTTAGGAGGTTGGTTTGGTGAAGTTTTCCTAGGTCGAGCCTCTAAGCTCAACGAGTCTCTGAGCTATTCGGGGCAAGTCAGGCCTCCAAGACTATTCAAGTACTCAGAGGTAAATACAAATAGATAGCAGTAAGAGAGGGCTGACTCACGACCCTCTACTTGTATTGAAAGGCATGCCCAAGGCATGATAATGGAGCAACGCCTGCAATAATGAACACCATTCCTAATCTTTAATGACGACCAAGGAGAATTGATAAGGTGGGCAACAAGAACACAATAAGGACTATGACCTACAAAAGAATGAATGGAGAGAGATGTTACCTGAACGAGCAAATTTAATGATGGAATGAAGAATTAATTATATGGATTGCAAAACCTTCAAAAAATGTTCTCGAACTTATTATAGTCAAAGCTGCAAAGCGAAGCTAAACAAAGAAACAATAGAAACCATACTTATCCTAGTTCGGTGAGTGAACTAATCCCATAAGCAAGCTCTTAATTGAACACCAGAATGCCATGGTGTGCATTAAAGGTGGTGGTTGATGTGCTAACAAAGTGTAACGTTCACTGTCATTGGTGAGAAAAAATCTCATCTAAAATTGAGTCATTGCGGGAAGGAGCTATGTATATTGAGTGAAGACTGCGAACTATTGAAAGTCAGCATGTACGAACAGAAGAGATGGTTACCAAGAACTGATAATCATATTAAGAAACTAGTAGCCAAGACAAAAGCCAATTAAAGAGTGAAGCATGTAGTGTGAATAAGGTCTGTAGTGCAAAGAGGACAGTGCAATGTGGAACAATTGACCAAGTTTTTGTACTTTTTTGCAACTGTTATGGGCCTCTGTTTTCTCATGTTTAAAATTGTACAAAAAGTAGAACAATTGGCTAAAGCAAGTGGTGGCATGCGTTCATAAGAGGGTGCATTAATTGGAGCCTCTTGTAAGTGGGTTCTCACAAACATATTGATGTTAAGTACGACCTTAAATTACATCATAATAACAAACAGATTGTTAGTTTTCTCCCTTTCAATTTTCACATAAAAGTTGTGTGTCAATATATGCATGTTGCTCAATCAGATGGTTTATGTGTCCATGTGAATGGTTTACATTGTTGCCTATCTATTGTGTTGAGAATGCTCACGAGTAATTTGTGCATTTGTGGAAACAAATCAAAAGTTACATGGAAACCCAAAAATTATTATAAATGACAAAGATCCACATTCACTGGATTTTTTTTTGACAGAATTATTTTGTTGTCTTGGTACTCAATTAGCTCATAGCTCATCTTATCATCCTCAACCAGGTGTGCAAACTGAGATAGTGAACAAATGCTTGGAAGTGCATCTTCGTTGCTTTGTATCTGATAAACAAACACAATGGATCAAGTGGTTACCTCTAGTAGAATGGTGGTATAACACTTCCATCCCGCAGTAAAAATGACCCCATTTATGGTGCTTTATGGATATCATCCATCATCTGTCACTTTTTCTTTACAAGAAAATTCTAAGTTTAACGCAATAGAAGATCACATCAAGCATCAACAACAATTTCTACAACTATTAAAGGATAACTAGACTTTGGCAAGCAATCGAATAAAACACCAGACATATCAACATCGCGATGAAAAAAGTTCTGATTCGGTTGATTGGGTGTTTTTATGACTACAGTCATACAAACAAATGCCCCTCAAGCAAGGTAACAAGGATAATAAATTATCACCCAAGTACTATGATCCTTCAAGGTGTTGCAAAAGATTGGCACTATGGCATACAAATTGGAGTTGTTTGCATCTTCATGAGTACACCTAGTCTTCCATGTTTTATCCTTAAAGAATGTTATCGGTAACAAGCTCCTAGTTCAAACTATATTGCCAGAACTATACAAGGAAGGAATAATCATATTAAAGCTTGAATTAGTCATGGAAACAAGAATCTGACAACTATGGGATCGATCAATTTCAAAGTATTTCATGAAGTGGAAGAACTTACCTATTGAAGATTCCACACGGGACGATGAAGTTTATATACAAAAGCACCTAGAACTACTCGAGCATTGAAGCCAACACTTTCTTCAAAGGGCATGTTAGGTCCCTATTCTACTAGTGTAGCCCCCAATCGTTATTGTTGTGCCCCATAAAAGCCCACTATTATTATTGTTGTGCCCTTACATTATTATTATTGTGTAGGCCCTAATTATATTTTGTTCCTTTAGACTCTTGTAGATATCAACAAGGTCTTGTCATTTGAATCATCCAATAATTCTTAATTTATGTGATGTAAAGGGAGGTTTCCCCCTTAATTTATAGTCGTTAATCTATCTTTTTTTATCTTTTTATGTTATTTTTATCTGGATACACAACAGGCAGAGTTCATGGCTTGCAACAAATGAGAATATATTCATCACTTCGTAACACAAATAGAGTTGTTCTCCAAAACAATTGTAGAGCTATGTGCTCAATGGTGGAAACAAGGCACAAAAGACGTGTCGAAAAGATCAATTCAATCCCAAAAACCTTACAATGGCTTTAAAAAGGGTGCACAGATATATCAAATGCAGGCAGCACTGTGAAAATGAATAGAGAGGACTCAAGTTTCACTAAACAATGACCTAGCTACCAACCCCACAATATCAAATTGTTTATATAATGATTAAGAAAGAGGTGGCTACATACTAGAGGAAAATTGAGAGAAAATATCATTTCTTCACCTATGATACAAGGGATGTTAACTACAACATCAACAACTTCCATGGGGGTCACTCTAAATTCAACAATTATATGGTTGTATGAGTACATGCAATGCTTTTAGATGTGGGGTGAGAGTAGGTGCCCAAATTGACATCTCCTTTCAACACCCATTCAACACATTTTTGAATGCCTTTTTATCATCTCATACCATCTTATAACTCATTTTTCTCACAACAATGCATTTTTTACCAAGATGCAACATATCTCTAATTATGTCAATTTTAATGTTCATTCTCATGTATTACAGAAAAAAATCTTTTATGCTAAACTAACAAGATTCATGAGAAATACTTCATATAACCTCGTGTAGGTAACCCTAGAGACAACAACAAAGGATTTGGAAAAAGTTCTATTGTGACAACACCTTTTTGTTGTTAAAACACCTAGTCTTATTGCAACACCTTTACGTTGCTACAACACTGCCACCACATCATTATTCCAACACCTCAATTGAGTTTTTTTTCAACACCTTACTGATACTACAACATTTCCCAAAGTACAAATGTTGCAACACGTAAATGTTGATGTTGTATATGTCTAAGTATCAATGTTGCAACACATTGGATTACTGATGCTACAACATATCTACATACCAATGTTGCAACACATCTATGTGCCAATGTTGCAACACATCTAAATACTCGTGACACAAAACCTTGGCACACCAACCATGCAAGCAATTGCTACATCTCCTTACCTACAATGTTGAGACTTCATGGATAGTTGTAGTAGTACGACGCAAGTCAACTACAGGATGCACAAATGTCATTACCAGTTGCCCCACATAATAGTTGACCACTTGATTCCTAACAAAGGAAATAATAATGGTGGTTGATCATCTAGCATGGAGAGAATGACTGTAACTAATTTAGCCTGAAGTTTAAGTGAGTTAGTAAATGTCTAATTTTTCCATATTTTGACTATGTTGTTCTAACGAAGGGAAAACAACCTCGGGATTAAACATTCTCATCATTATCCCTTGATTTCATGATCAAATTGAGAGATTGAAGCATTGTATAAATGCCCCACTCTACTTGATCCAACAGTAATAAAGGGAAAGAAAAAAATTGTAACTACATTTTGGTTAGTGTTAACGAAAAAATACATGCTAGTTCTTGTTCCATTTCCATTATGTGTGCACGATGTGCTACCAATTTAGGCATGATGCTACAAATTTAACCAGTGCCTTGTTTAAGGAGGTAGGCCCTCCTCATTAGTCAAATGTTGTCTATATTTTAGTTATGGTAGTTTATCTTTTCATTCACTATTTGATTGGTTTGATTATTTAGTTTGTTTCTTAATAATTCATATTGCTACAGCTCACTAAGCAATTTACTCTATTTTCTAATTATTAATGTTCTTGCAAATCATTAAGTAATTTCCTCGGTTTTCCACTATTGTATCTCATCAATTCATGAGCATCTTTGTTGTAGAGTTTATGAGCAAGCAATTAACTTGATCAAGTCACCCACTTACTTTACTTCTTGTGCATTTACTTTCTAGCAAGAGTGAATTTTTCTCCTACTTGTGTTTACTTTCCAACAAGAATGATTTGCCTTTTTGCATAAGTGTTCTAGGTAATATTTCAATTCTTACAAGTGCATTATGATATTTCAATTACTACAATTATTTCAATTCTTACAAGTTTGATCATTCAATTTCTACAAGTGTAACTTTCAAGTCCTGCAAATGTGATTTACTTTAGTTGGTGACTTGTGAATGAACATTAACATCCAACTATGTCATACTTAATTAATATTACCTAATTAGTAATTACCATATTGTATTTGCATATACAATGCACTATAGATCGCAAGTTCTATACGAACACCCTATTGGCAATTAAATGTACATCTTCTCACACATCTACCAATTTATTGAAAAGTTCATCATCTAACTCAACCCCTATACACATGCACATCATCTAACTCTAACCCTCTATACACTGACAAGTTCATCGTCTAACACTAACCCTCTATACATTCACTTCATGTAGCTCAACATCCTTTTCATTTGTTTCATGAATGGGGTGTCAGCGAATACATAGGATTTTTTATGGCACAACTTCCCACACAAGTAGTTTATCTCAAAATATAGGGCCAATTTCATCTATTATTTTTGAATCACTATGCGACCTTATTGATCTTGAAATATTCCCTCCTTAAAAGGTATACCCAACTAAACAAGACCCCTTCTTATAAATTTATCTTTCGAAAAAATTACTTTATACCATTTATTTTTACCCACAAGTTTGCTTTCTTCCCAACCCATATAGCAGAGGAGGATTTTTTTCTTGCAATGACTAGTAGAAAATATTAAAATGCCTAACTCTTGAATATTGGATCTTTAACTCCTAAGATTTATCCCAAGAAATATATTTTTACTCCACCCTTGTGTGGAAGGAATTTCTTTGATATTCTGCTATAAGGAAAATAGATTGTTTGTTAAAAGAAGAGATGTGTCATACAACTGTAATACCCTCTTTATGGAATCATTTCATCCAAGGTTTAACCCACGTTTGAAATTGTGATCATATGTCACAATTAATGGAAAACCTTCCTCTAGTGTATTGAATATATAAATCTCATGATTATAAGAAACACTCTACATAGTTATATCACCCTTAGTCCTTAGATCAAATATATTGATGGACATCTACTACCACAAAAATATACATTTATTTAATTTAAGAAATGAAATTATGGGAAAAAATGAACTAGAATTCATGTAGTATGACTGGAAATAACTGTCAGATTATAAACATACTGCTTTCCACTGCTAACTCTATCTTGAGTACTAACACATGGTTATGTCTTTTATAAATGAAAATGCTTCTAAAAAATAAAAGGAAACATTACAAGCCAATCTAATATAATGCAATTGGTAACTAACAACCACAAGGTGTAGCTAATTAAAGTTCAAGAAGACTCTGGGCTTGCAACATTTTTCATTGAATTTTCTTTAACCTTCAAGGAGATCAATGATGATATTGACCCTAATGTGGCTAAAACAATGCCATTTGCAATCTCCGCACAAAGTCACCTCTTAAGGAGAAGCTAATAATGAACCAGTCTAATGGAATGGAATTGGTGACTAATACCCATAGAACGGAACCAATCAAGTGCTAGAGGATTTCGACCTTCCAACATCTACCATTGAATTTTCTTTAACCCTCAAAGTTGATCAGTAGTGATATTGACCTTATTGTGGGTAATGAATTGTCATTCTTAATCTCCCCATTTGGTTGCCCCTTATGGAGAAACTAATAGGAAAGGCGATGGATCATTAAAAGGACAACAATTTAGTCCCTTTGTTTAAGCCTCCTGTTGAAATGTGATTAAGAATGCCAAAAGAATCCAATGGTTTCAAGGAAAATTACTTCTTTAACATAGAAATGTTACCTCAACATAAAATACAAAATGGGTAAGAATGGTAATTATATGATCATTGAAATGAGGAACTATGAGACTTCTACCATATGAGCCATGTAAATCATCAACATAGATTAAACACAACTTCTAGCAGTTATTGTGGGTAATGAATTGTCATTCTTAATCTCCCCATTTGGTTGCCCCATATGGAGAAACTAATAGGAAAGGCGATGGATCATTAAAAGGACAACAATTTAGTCCCTTTGTTTAAGCCTCCTGTTGAAATGTGATTAAGAATGCCAAAAGAATCCAATGGTTTCAAGGCAAATTACTTCTTTAACATAGAAATGTTACCTCAACATAAAATACAAAATGGGTAAGAATGGTAATTATATGATCATTGAAATGAGGAACTATGAGACTTCTACCATATGAGGCCATGTAAATCATCAACATAGATTAAACACAACTTCTAGCAGTTAGCAATGGCATATCAAACACTAGATATGATTTTTTTAATCTAAACAATCAAATACAAGTCACATATTGAAATTTTGACGTGCAACCAAAGAAATTGAATAGAATGCATGTCATGATATATGTCAATCTTAATTTGATAGAAAGAATTATTTCCTTGAAACATATAATCACTATGTAATGATTCTTATCTTTCACATTTATAAAAATAGTGTTTACAACATACTCTTTTACCATCAATATTATTCATTAAAACTGGGTTGACTACGTTAAAACTTCCAATTACATTTATTTCATATCTTACGATTATAATTATTATCAACAAAAGAATTTTTTTTACTCTTTTAGAATTATTTTATGAATTTTATGTTCGTTATTAATATTTTGAAAACACTTTATAACTTATTTTGTAACTCGTTTAATTGTATATAAATTATATTTATCACGCCAGGGAAACCCTCACATAAAATGCATATTATACTGAATTGAATTTTAACACGACAATTCAAATTACAATGTAGTCCAAAGCTCCATCAAGTGCAAGTACTCAATATAATCATTTTGTTTAAAGACACGCCTAGGTATAGAGATGACATATTGTATAACATAGACACTATGCACATAATCCAAGGGTGGCTAGATTAGGAATTAATTATTGCCCCCAACACACAATCCAAATAATGAAAATTAGCTCCAAATAATGAAAATTAGCCCTGATATCATAGACCATTGGAGTCGACAACGATGGAACACATCACATATTTTTAATGATTTGAGCACTTTGTTGTTAGGCCAGGGTCTCATGTACATCTTTAGTTGAACCAACCCCAATTGTGAGTGTCAACCCATGTACTAAGTTCCCTTCACTCAAAATAGTATTAAAGAAAGTTAATTATTGCATTTAAACATACTTTCGTGTAAGAACAACGAAATCTATAAACATTAATTAAACTATAACAATGATTATTGCCTAATAAAATTAATAAAAGTCGCAAGCATTCATAACATGATAATTATGGTAAATTTTCAATAGAAATAAAACTATAAACATTTGCAAACTATAAAAATTATAATCAAATTCCATAAAAATATTTTACAATTATAATCTTCCTAATAAAAAATAATATACATTAATATAACTTAGCATTGTATTTCCTAGAAACATCAAAAATTAATTAAACATAATCTTCATAAGCACCATAATTAAGTAATTCTTTGGTAATCAAAAGTTTGCTAATTGAATATTTAATGAAATTCTAATTATTTATATTCTATATTCATAATAATTAATCCATAATTAACGATCTTTAACAATCTTCCATTATTTTATAGTTAATCAAAATTATAAACATACATAAACATGAACATACATAAACATGAGATATTATAATCGAATTTTCATTCATCTATTTCTACCATTTTCATCTTTCTCAATTATTTGATAGAATGAACACAACATTTTAATAACCATAAAACATTGCACTTAAAATTCATCAATCATTTTCGCCATTTTTCATTTAACCAGCGTATCAAAATTATAAACATTTATTTAATAAAAGATATACAAAGTAAAACATTCCATTTAAAATTCATCAATCATTTTCACAATTCTTCATTTGAACATATCAAAATTATAAACATTTGTTTAATAAAAAAAATACAAAGTAATAATTGCTAGGATTTCAACTAATCATTTGGAAATCTTTATTAATTTAATAAAAATGATAAAATTTATAAAACACTAATATTTTAATAACTATAAAACATTCCACTTAAAATTCATCAATCATCTTCCCAATTTGTCATTTAGCCAACATATCGAAATTATAAACATTTATTTAATAAAAGATATACAAAGTAAAACATTCTATTTGAAATTCATTAATCATTTTCACAATTTTCCATTTAACGAACATATCAAAATTATAAACATTTGTTTAATAAAAAAAATACGAAGTAATAATTGCTACGATTTCAACTAATCATTTGGAAATATTTAGTAATTTAATAAAAATGATAAAATCTATAAACACCAACATTTTAATAACCATAAAACATTCCACTTAAAATTCATCAATCATTTTCCCAATTTTTCATTTAACCAACATATCAAAATTATAAACATTTATTTAATAAAAGATATACAAAGTAAAACATTCTATTTAAAATTCATCGATTATTTTCACAATTTTACAATTTATCATTTAACGAATATATTAAAATTATAAACATTTGTTTAATAAAAAAATACAAAATA
>APFE031585881.1:344889-370982 GCA_000404065.3 Pinus taeda | reverse complement strand
CCCTTGAAAAAGAACCAGATCAACAAAGTTGTAACCCTATATGGAAACATGAGCTCGATAGTGTTAGAAACATATTTCAAAAAATACAAGAAATGTAACCCTATATGGAAACATGAGCTCGATAGTGTTAGAAACCGTAGCTTAAATTGAAGACAATAGCTTTAATCAAAAAATACAAAAAAAAAATGAAACCGTAGCTTAAATTGAAGACAATAAGAGATGAAATAATATGTTACAGATACAGAACTTTATTTTAATTAATTAGAATGTTACAGCCACATCTTATCTTCTAGGAAGAATGTTATTATTATAATAAGAAGTTAGTTTTCTATATTCTTTAATTAAGGAATGGTATAAATAACACCATTATAAAGTCAAAATCCAACTTTGATAAGACTTTAAATTAATTAAATAAGACATAGTTGTCATCAGTGAATATTTCTCGAAAAAAATAAGATATGCATAATGGATAAATGCATTATTAAAAATTTGAGTATGTCGATTTTCATATTTCAAAAAATCATCATAATGATTATTATGGAGTAAAAGTTATCGATTAGAATTTTGGATCTGTACTAACATAGTACATTCCGGGTGGACAGTGCACCCATCCGGGTGGACAGTCCACCAAATCCGTGTGGACAGTCCACCCATCTTCGTAGACCTTGGGTGGGCAGTCCACCCATCCTGGTACTAACATTTTGTGTGGACATCCTCATACTAACATTTTGGGTGGACAGTCCACCCATCCTGGTACTAACATTCTAGGTAGACAGTCCACCCATCTTCGTAGACTTTGGGTGGACATCCTTGTAGACCTTCGGTGGACAGTCCACCCATCCTCTTACTAACATTTTGTGTGGACATCCTCTTACTAACATTTTGGGTGGACAGTCCACCCATCCTTGTACTAACATTCTGGGTAGACAGTCCACCCATCCTCGTACTAACATAACATTTTGGGTGGCCAGTACACCCAAGGTCATAAACCTTGAGTGTACAACACAACCAAGGTTGTAGAACTTGGGTGAACAGTCCACCCATCCTATGATCCACCCATTCTCCTATAAACCAAATGCAAGCATGATGATAAGAAAAGAGTGTATGGAATTATTTAAACATGGAGTATAGAGATACTTAGATGATGATAAGTAAAGAGTGTATGGAAATATTTAAACATGAAATAGTTTATCTAATATATATATGGTTGTATCCTTGTTTTGTAACTTAACTAGTTAATTTAAATAATACGAAATAACAGATTTTATATTAAAAACAAAATATATAAATTATATTGCATAATAATAATATGTTTATTTATGGGATAAATAAAAATAAAAGTATAATTTAATCTGTTTGTTTATGGGATATTTAATATGAAATCTTATGTAAACTATGTGATTTGAGATTTAAATCTTCTTGATTTACTTGAAAGTAAATCATCAATGAAACACCGCACTTAAAAGTTATAGTGATATCAATTAAAATTTATCTAAGGGTTCATCTAAAAGTCATAATGATAACCATCTAGCAGTTCATCTGGAAGTTATACCTTCTGGATATCAATGAAACACTATATATAAATTCACGTAAAGGTTACATTGGTATCAATTAAAATTTACCTAGGGGTTATCATAACAGGTCATCAAGATGTTATAGTGGTTTATCTAGAAGGTCATAATGATAACCATCATAACAGGCCATCTAGAAGTTATAGTATTTATATAACTTTGCCATCTAGAAGTTATAGTATTTATCTAAAAGTTATAGTGGTTGATTCAGAAGTTAATGTCATCTAAAAGTTATAGTAGTTTTTCTAGAAGTTACTTATATAGAAGTTATAGTATTTATATAACTTTATAGTATTTATCTAAAAGTTATAGTGGTTCATTTAGAAGTTAATGTCATCTAAAAGTTATAGTAGTTCATCTAGAAGTTAACTGTTATAGTGGTTCATCTAGAAGGTCATAATGATAACCATCATAATAAGTTATCTAGAAGTTATATTAATTTATCTAGAAGTATAACAGGTTATCTAGAAGTTATAGTAATTTATCTAGAAGTTATAGCGGTTCATCTAAAAGTTAACTGTCATCTAAAAGTTAGAGTAGTTCATCTAGAAGTTAATTGTTCATCTAGAAGTTAGAGTGATAATCATCCAAATAGATCTCATAATTCATGTAGTTATCATGATAACTATCCAAATAATCATCTAGAAGTTAATTGTTCATCTAGAAGTTAGAGTGATAATCATCCAAATAGATCTCATAATTCATGTAGTTATCATGATAATACGAATAAACTAGAAGTTAAAAAAATGTTCCAAAACACCCACCACATAAGAACTAGCTTCCTCTGTGTACAAAAACATAAATTTATAAATATTTAAATTTAATAAAAATCATAAGAACAACCATTGTCAATCCTCTAATTTAAAAAAACCATGAATTATAAATTTAAAAAACATACTTATAAAATATTTTAAATTTATAAAATTTAAATAGAAACTAGCCCATTGCAATTCTTCAATATCCTTCTATTTAAAAAACTAGCCCATTCAATTCCTCCAATTCCTCTATGTACAAAATATGATTATATAAATATTTAAAATTTAATTAAAATTTAAAATAGGAACTAGCGTTGCCATTCCTACCGTGTACAAAAACTGAATATAAAATATTTAAATTTAATAAAATTCATAGGAACTAGCCATTGATTCTCTATGTCAAAAATAGAATTATAAAATATTTTAATTTTAATAAAAATTCATAGAATAGCCAATGCAATCCTCTATTACAAACATATGAATTATAAAATATTTAAATTTAATAAAATTCATAAGAAATAGCCCATTGCCAATTCCTCTATGTCCAACAACCATGAATTATAAAATAATTAAATTTAATAAAATTCATAGTAACTAGCTCATTGCCAAGTGCCAATTCCTCTATTTACAGAAACCATGAATTATAAAATATCAATTTAATTGATCATAATATATTAAAATATATATCATCGAAATTTCTTCTAAAGCTAGTGGATAGAAAGGGCCACTCCGATACCAATAGTAGTGGGCCCTTTTCAAATTATTAATATAAATTCAATTTAATTAATAATAATAAAAAACAAAAGAGGGGTCCTTTCTTATGCCTGGACTGTATATCGGAGCTGCTGGGTAAAGTATATGGGCGCCACAAACCTATCGCAACTTTCGTGCTGGACAACATATGGACTCTCCACAGCCCCTCCAAACCAACAATATACTCGCCATGGAACCTCTTCATTTTCAAGCATCTTTGCGCTGGCCGCAGATAGACTCTCCACAGCCTCGGTTAATGTTCAAACCACCACCGTATTCCCTTAATTGCAGATAGTCTCTCCACAGCCTCGGTTAATGTTCAAACCACCACTGTATCTATTCATCCCTTAATTGCAGATAGACTCTCCACAGCCTCGGTTAATGTTCAAACCACCACTGTATCGATTCATCCCTTAATTTTGTATTTTTAGTCCACAGCAGATAGACTCTCCACAGCCTCGGTTAATCTTCAAACCACCAATATATCGATTCATCCCTTAATTGTAATTTTTATAGTCTACAAAATGGCATGCATGAGACTGCTGCGTGTTACCCAGCAAAATGGTGTTACACACCAAAATCGGTAACTCACTCACTCATAGGAGAAACAAAATTTACCCTAAGCCAACCAGCCAAACCAACAATATACTCGTCATGAAAAGATACGAGCCGCAGATAGACTCTCCGCAGCCTCGGTCAATCTTCAAACCACCAACATATCAATTCATCCCTTAATTTTTATTTTTATAGTCCACAAAATGGCATGCATGATACTGCTGAGTGTTACTAAGCAAAATGGTGTTACCCACCAAAATGAGTAACTCATAGGAGCCAGTAGCCCCTGATATTCACTTCTCGATAATGATATGCCATGTGCCTCCCCTATCTGCATCAGCCATACAACTCTCACCCTCAGCCATACAACTCTCACCCTCTGCCATTTCCTCTCACCCTCTGCCATTTCCTCCTATATGTAGGTGGGCTACTATTCAAAAGGTCTTTTGATCATTTTGCAGTTGGGTGCTTATACTTGTTTGTTTTGAGCATTTAGTATAGATATTGCAGTTGGGTGCTTATACTTGTTTGTTTTGAGCATTTAGTATAGATAAGGGATGATCTAGAAGATTGACCAATCTTGATCGTAAATATATTCTCACCTTACCAGAGGGTTAATCTGGAATATTGACTGATCTTCATCGTAAATATGTCCTCTCACCTTCACCTTACTGCAGGTTAATCCTTATCCCCAGTCCAGTGGGACCTCCCTCAAGGCAGGGTTAATCTTAATTGTAAATATGTCCTCTCACCTTACTGCAGGTTAAACCTTATCCCCAGTCCAGTGGAACCTCCCTCAAAGCAGGGTTAATCTGGAAGATTGACTGATCTTAATTGTAAATATGTCCTCTCACCTTACTGCAGGTTAATCCTTTCGAGTGGGACCTCCCTCAAGGCCTTAAGGTCATAGGAGGAGCAATACTTGGAAAACGCGCATGTTCACTTTCCTTACACCATGCATGCCACATTACAAACCCCTTATATACCATCATCATTCTTCAGGTCTAACTGATCATTGGTACATTGGGCTTTGGAACCCTCCTGTCCACATCCTAGAGTAGGGTCGGGAAACATTGCCCCGGAGCTTGATGCAACTAAAAGAATGAAAAAAATGTAATATGACCACAACTAAAGAAAATCAAAATGCAAAAGATCACCTGGACATAAATTAGTGCATGGGCAGAAGCCTAGCATGAGCTCTACCTGCCTCATTAACCATCACCTGGACCCTGAGCATTTGATTCTCCATTTCATCAAAGGAACACTTCCTTGATGAAGATAAACTACCTCATCTCAAGGGGTAATGCCCCAAAATAAATGCATAATAAAAAAGAAGCAAAAGGCACACTAGAGGAGGGGAAAACACGGGCTGAAGAGGGTAATTCATGCATCCGCGATTGCTCCCTCCACCGGATCTATACACTTCAAATGTGGACTCCCATTAGCTGGTCCCCTTTGACCATGGCACTTGGTGATGAAGCATTTCACCTCCATTGCGACTCATTTACACTAACACCTATTGATTGAGGAGTTGATCTTGAAAATGCCACTTTCCCCTTGGGGGTTGGAAGCACCTAATAGGGTTGACTATTGGCCACCCCTATCAAGGTAGGGAACACCTTTACAGGACTTGGTCTAGTTAGATAACAAAAGGAGATCCAAGTTTGAAGTATTAATATGCCATTAACATGCAAGTTTGGTCCACTTACATGCTTATATGATCTTAGTCTCTAATGAATGGTTTCCTTTGTTGGAATTTAAGTTGCTCTTGTCAGGAGGTCCATAGCAACACCCCAGGGCTTGAGGGAACCCACTTCACACATACCCATGTCTTTCAAACAGGTTGATGACTTGGCAAATGCAACGTTTCCTACATACATCAGATCGTTAAGAACTGTGATTGCATGAGCAATTGCTGCACATCCCACAGTACTCCTAGGACATTGATCTTCTTTGACCTAGTGCAGAGGATTCTTGATGATTACAACACTGGACCCAAAATGCCCCGAGGTCATCCTTGACACTATGTGATGGGGAGGCCATGATTCATATAGCCCAAATGAGGATGGTCTTCCATTAGACTAGGGAGGGCTTGTTACACCTGACGGAACCCTAACGCTTGAGAGAGGAGGCATTGCGTTGACCATTAGAAACCCATGGAGATGACATGGTAACAACCCAATTGGATTTTGGACCCTTGGAGCCGCTTCGAGGATAGATTTGAGGAGTGTTCCTCAAATGATGGATGATCATGACACATGCAAACACCTCCAGCCTTATAGTCCAAAAGGGGCATGACGTTATCATTTAGAGGGTTGTCTTACACATGTGAGTCTTTTGTCGCATTATTTCCACATTGAGTTAGTGGGTTGGCTTGTAACCTAAGGATTATTTTATGCTTGCTCATTGTTAAACTTGTTTAGGGGCTTCTCATGCTAAAATTAAGTGAGGTAGACCTCATATAAAGAAAGGCCACTTCACATCTCATTTCATCATCACTTGTGGACTATTTCGACCTAACTTTTGTAGCCTTCTTCTCTTGTGCATATGTGATCTTTCTGGATAATTTTCCTAATGGAATCTAGTCCTTGTTGTGGAGACATTACTATGGCATATTGAAGGATTTCTTCATGGATATCTTGCACATTTATTGTTAAATATCTTTTAATGGTTTCTATGTTCTTACTTAATTGCATCATCTTTATATGAAATTTTGGTGAAATATTGTATGCTTTAGTTAGAGAATCTTGGACATCCCTTAAGGACCTCCTAGAGAGTTTTCCTCATGATTTTATCCCCACATAAAGTGGTAGCTAGGGTTTTGAAAGTGGAAAACTAGGGTTTTCCCCCTTAATCCCTTATAGGGTTTGATATCTCCATAATAGTTGTCCTTAGACTCCATCACCCAAGAAGTAGGCATTTGCTTCCACATCGAAGATCAAACCATACCACAATCTTATTTTTTTTCCTTATTTTTGGCCCTCCAATGAAAGTCATTAAGGCTAGGGCATAAGGACAAATTCAACTAGGGCTAAATCATAGGCTTGTTGTGAGGTGCTTCTTATGGATTAAACCTTATTGCATCAAAATCTAGCCTCTCACATAGTTAGAAACCCTAAACCCTAGTCTAACGTTAAGGCTTCAACTTAGGGCTTGTTGACGGCTTCTAGTTCCTTTAGTTAATCTTAACTAGTCTTCACAAGCATTTTCTTGGTCTTATATGCTTATGTGATCCACTCTTGTTGCATATTCCTTAAACCCTAGGTTATGAGTACCCTTGATAGGTTCCTTGGAGAGCACATTGTCCCTTATTTCATTGGATTGAGCCTTGTTATTAGTCTAAGTGCCATCATTGAGCTTATCCCAACAGTGATCTTTGAACCATTGTTAATTTTCCACAGTGTTCTATGTTGTTATAATCACTTTAAAAATAATTTCTTCAATTCCAATCACCCCAACAACAGTAAAGCAATTATAGATAGAACAATAAAAATTAAATGCACAATAGAAGATAGCCAAGCACAATGAGACGTTGTGTTTTGATCAAAGAACAAGGAAAAACCCACAAGGGGGAAAAACACTTTGATCAATTCTTCTTCTTCATTAGTCAATCAATGTTTAGCATGAGATACATAGTCCAAATAGTACACCCAACAATCAGTCAAAGTCAAAGCCTTGACTTGCCAAATGAACCAATCCAATATAAGTCAACAATGAGAGATAAAGTCAAATTTGGTCAAAGGTACAAGTCTACAATTTTTGGCCTCTTGAAAGTACAGTCAATAGCTGCCCTAACCAATCCAAGTCAACACGTCAACTGCTTAGAAAAGTTTGGTAAAACTAGCAATGAATTTGACCTCTCTTGCTAAGTCAAACCTAGTCAAAACAATCCCTAAATTCTTCCTCCAATTCGGTCAAATTTCATAGTCAACCTACGCTCAAACCCAGTCAAAGTGCCCAAAACAGTTTGATAACCCTGCAATAAATTCGAACAAAATCTCCTTGCAAGAGCTCAGTGAAAGCATGTTTGAGCTCTCTATCTCTCCTCCTCCGCACGTGTGAAGTCAACTTGAGGTATTTCAAATCAACTCAAACTATTTTGTGTGAATGATGTGCCAAATGAGTCAATGATGATTTATTTATATGGTGATTTGGAGGGTCAATTTTTTACTTGAGGCCAACTTGACTTTTTCAAGATGACATGGAGCCTCTACAACCTGCACGGCAGTCGAGTTGTGTTGGAGCCACACCACTCCTCTCGATACCATGTCTCTAATGAAGTGGAAGTTGATCTCGATGTGCTTCGACATGTCATGGAATATTGAATTCTCTAAAAGTATGATCTCGCTTTGATTCTCACAGTATATCACAATCGTATCAAGCACCTACTCAAACAACTCTGCAGAAAACTTTCGCAACCACAATGCCTTGTAGCTAGCCATACTAGTTGCAATGTACTCTGCCACAGTTGTATCGAGAGCGACAGATTTTTGCTTCCTGCTAATCCAGCAAATCATCGCAAATCCCAAGCTAAAGCATCATCCTGAAGTGCGCTTCCTGTCAGTAACACTCTCAACCCAATCTACATCTATATATCCATGCAATCACAACTCATCGTCGACAATATATCTCAAACCATAGTTGATCATCCCATGTACATATCTCAACAAATGTTTTGCGACCACCTAGTGAGCAAGCAAAGGCTCCTCCATAAACTGACTTAAGGTGTTAACAACAAAACATATGTTTGGTCTTGTGTTGACCAAAAACATCAAAAAGCCCCAATCAGTTGTCAGTGCAAAGAACGATTTGCTAGAACTAGTCCTACAACTTCACCACATAACTTCATGAACTTTGCCTCCATCGGTGTGGCCATGGATTTGCAATCCATCATCCCAAATCTTTCCAAAAGCTTGACAACATATTTTTCTTGGCTAAGGAAAATATCACGGAGTCTCTGCTCTTAATTTGGCAGCTCTGTTAGAAATCCCACGATTGCATTGAATTCCTCTTTTCGAGAGGACCAAAATTGACTTTTGAAGCACTCAATTCCGATAAGGAAAAGTGAAATTTTGAGGTCAAGCCCACAAGTACAAGATTGTCAAGGTCGGCCTCGAGTCAAATGACACATCTCAAGGATAAGATGGCACCCCTCAAGTTGCATATAAATTCAAGTTGATTCCTCCTCATTTGGCACCTCATCAACTCACAACATATCTTCTCTCTCCTGATTCTATTGGTTCGTACAGCTCAAAATTGTAGGATATAATTAACATGTGCGAAGGACAAAAGTCATTTTTTGATTGGGCCAAACTACAAGATTGTTTCTCGGCATCAACCAAGAACTGTTTGACCATCTTTCACTCTGTTTTTGGGTGGAAAATCTTTGTTTCTCTAGGCCACATTGGAGGGCACAAAGATCGAGGAAAACTAGGCAGGTTGACTCGCGTTGACTACATTGCTAAGTGGGGACGCAAGTACAAACTTTGACTAAGTTTCACTAGATTTGGGACTATTTTGGATTGACTTTGACCAGCATTCTAGGTTGCATTTGTTGCTTCCTTGCCTGAGCTCTTTTGGAAGGTTGACCACTGACTTTGTGGACTGGTTAGGGTTAACTTCACTATTGTTGATTGTTCCTGACTTGGACAAAATTACCATTGATTTTTGTTTACTCTCTCTCTTGTCTATAATTTGACAAATAGAATGACATTTTGACTTGACTGGATATTCCATATTGGTTTTGGATATTGGCTAGTCGAACTTTCACTTTGACTCTTGGATGTTGTACTCTTTTCGCTGAAAATTTGAAGACAATCTAACAGAAGAAGATTTGCAAAGAGCTTTCCCCCTTGTGGGGTTGTTCCCTAGTCATTGACCAAATATTGTGTATCTTGTCTCTTGGTTGTCTTTCATTGTGCATTTGAATAATTGTTCTATCTACTATTGCTCTACTAAAGAAGTGGAAATTGTTAAAATGGATGCTATTGGATAATGTTGAAGTAATACTTGCAGCGTATAACAATTGATGAAAACTTCACATCGTATCAGAGTTGAGGTGAAGAGAAGCCCAAGACAAATAGAGCAAGAGAATCCATCATCTAAGTAGTTGATTGAAACGGAAAAATACTTTGGTAGAAATGTCTACCTCTTATTTCAAGGACAATAAAAAGGTAGCTGACTAATTTGGCTTTGTAGCGTGGAAGACCAAGATCAAAGTCGCTTTAGATGAGTATAATGTCTTGGACTATGTGGAAGGAAAGATCTCACCACCACCAAAAATTGCTCCTCAAGCCACCAAATCCAATTATAAGAAGATTAAAGCTAAGGCGATTATTATTGATTCTTTAAGAGATCATCTACTTGTTTATATTTCATCCTTGAAGACTTCCAAAGAAATGTATGATAACATTGTTGCCATGTATAAGGTAAACAATTTGGCCCACATAATGGAATTGAAAAATCAACTCAAGGAGTCTAAGTTGCATAAGAGAGAAATTGTGTAATCATTCTTCATAAGAATCATTTAGATTAAGGACCAACTCCGGACTACTCAAGAAATTATACCTGATAGGGCACTGGTGATGACTGCACTTAGTGGCCTTCCTTCTTCATGGGACATGTTCATTACTTCTATCAATAATAGGGAAATGATCCCTTCTTTTTATGAGCTACTTGCTATATGAAATCAAGAGGAAAGATTAATGATATCTAGTGGGAGAATTCAAGGCCCAAATGAAGGAGAGCCCACTACCTACATTGCTCAAGGGAAGAAGCAGAATGTATAGAAAAGAAAGGGAAAGTCATCTAAATCAAGAAGACCTCTTCAATCCAATCGAGATTCCAAGGATTCAAGAAGGCGAGATAGAGATGTCGAATGCTACAACTGTCATCAAAAGGGTCACTATTCTAAAGATTGTCTCGAAAAGAGAAATGATCCAAGCAGAAACTCTTCAAGGTTCTACAACAATAACCATGGCTTCAACAACAACAGGTCGTATGAAAGAAGAGATGATAGAAAAGATGGAAGGAGAAATGAAAGAAGAGACTCTCCAAATGATCGTGAAGATAGCTATCAACCACCCAATGCTAGTTTTTTGTAGCACTCGAGGTATTCTATTCTCTAAACTTTGTGGAGAGGCTAAAACATAGGAGTTCTCCATAACCCGGAAATCGTTTATGGAAATTTCACCTAGAAGTGTCTCAATTAGATTATTAACCTATTTTTAAATATTTCCAAGTCTAAACTTAGGAAAAGTGGTTATTTGTTCAGTATTAATTGAAAAATGTGTGAATCATTTAGAAACTCGAACGAATCGATCCAGAAATAATCTCAACCATCGATTATGTTTTAATCTTAGGCGTTGGGGTCCCAACTAGAGATTATAATAGGAGGTCAATGGGTAGATGGAGAACACACACTTGAGATCAATTTCCTTGGGCAACTCGATTCTCCAAAGAGCAACAGTAGTTCTGGGAAGAGTTCGAGCCAGAGAAGGGAAGCAGGGACAAAGAGGGGCAGGGACAGTGAGTCTGGAGGAAGTCTTCCAGATCAGGAGACTCGGCTACAAGAGGGTAGAGTTTCCTCAGTGAGGTTGCGTAGTGCTAATGCAAAAGCTTCAAAGGCAGAGATTGATTTAGCAAGACAGAGGGTCGATTCAATTGCTAGAGGTTGGGAGAATTTCCGAAAGGGGCCGGTGAGTCATTCTCAAAGTTTGGATATGGCAGATGACTTGACCGATCGCAGTTTCAAGAAAAGCATAAAAGTGCCTATGCAAATTTGACGCAAAGGCTAACGAAGGGGTTGTGCAGAGCGTACTTTGTGCCAGTTTCGGCGCTGGATTAGTGTCCAGTGACACAAAAATTGTCTCACTAATTTTTGTGACCAGTTTTCCTATAGATGATTGTTAGTTTAGGCATCTAGTTGTACTCATATTTTTTCTCACTGTTTCTTAGTAATGAAAAACCTCAACTGTTGCAATCAGTTTTCCCACATTTGGTTTTTACAAAGGAATTTTGTCCAAAAATAACAGTGTCAAATTTTTGTGTGTGTGCCAGTATTTTCCCAGTTTCTGATTTATCCTCCGGGGAATTTAATTTGTGGAAATTGTAGTTTCCGAATAATTTTTGTGGCCAGTTTTCCTATAGAGGATTGCCAATTTGGGCATCCAATGGTACTTGCATTTTTTCTCACTGGTTCTTAATAATAAAAATCCACAGCTATTACAACAGGTTTTCCCACATTGGGCTATTCCGATGACTTTTGTTCAAAAATAATTGTCATATTTTTGTGTGTGTGCCAATATTTTCTCAGTTTCCAGTTTATTTCCACGGTATTTTTGTGAAGATTGCAATGTGACTATTTCATTGTGGTTATAGCAATAAAATGATAGTTAGTTTCCAATTAGAAGAAATAATTCCAATCGTTGCAATAAAATTTCAGTAGTGAAATTTTCACACCAAAGAGGTCAAGGAACTCCATGTATGAAAGTAATGCTACTAATCAATCTGAATATATTCTTATTTCTGCATCTCCTCTGGATACTTGGGATAGTTGGTCGATTGACACTGCGGGCCTCTCATCACTTCTCTGGATATAAGGAGGTTCTCTCTAACTTGGTTCAGGAGACCAATTTGAATATTATTCTTGCTGACAACACCACTCATCCCATAAAGGGCTTTGGTTTTGTCAAATTTCATCTGGACTCTGGGGAATCTGTTTTGCTTCATGATGTGATGTATGTGTCGGGATTGAAGAAGAATTTGGCATCTCTATCCGCTCTAGAGGATAATGGAATGAGGGTTGCATTCATTAAATGAAAAGTACTTACTTGGCCTGTTGGATCCTAAATGAGAAATGCCTTCACATTGGGATCTAGGTTTGAAGGACTCTATAGAGTCACTGGAAGACCCCTTCTATCTATGGTCCATAATACAAACCATCAAAGCAAGTTGTGGCACCGAAGACTGGCCCATCTACATTATGATGCTCTTCCAAAATTGAATAAGTTGGTCTCTGAGATTCCCAATGTTTAAGCTCAACATGATGTAGTATGCCCTGGATGTGCTAGTGGAAAGAGGGCAAGGGGACCATTCCCCTTTAGCGAGAACAAGACGAAAGACATCCTTCATCTCATTCATTCTGATATATGTGGTATGATGCCTCTACATGCACTTGGTGGTCATCTCTATTATAACACCTTCATCAACGATATCTCAAGGAAGACATGGATATATTATTTGAAGCACAAAGATGAACCATTCAAAATATTCAAGGAGTTCAAGGCTTTGGTTGAAAATCATACAGGGAAGAAAATAAAGATCTTCAGGCCCGACAACGGCGAACAATACATCTCAAATGAATTTATAGACTTTTGCAAGAAGGATATTATTGTGCCCTACACTCCCAAACAAAATGGAGTGGGCGAGAGAAAGACTAGGTCCATTGTGGAAGTTGCCCGACCCATGCTCCATGATCCAAAGTTGCTAAAGTTCCTTTGGGCTAAAGTAACAAACACAATGATATATCTTCAAAATAGGTTGTCTCATCAAGCTTTGGACAACAAGACCCAAAAGGAAATATTCACAGGTGTCAAGCTTGATATTGGTCATCTCTGGATTTTTGGTTGCATCGTACACTTCCATGTGTCGAAGGTAAAAAGAAACAAGCTAGAAGCCACAGGAAGAAAAGGTATGTTTGTTGGATATAGTGAAGATTCTAAAGCATTTAGAATATATATTTTTGGTCAAAGGAATATTGAAATTAGCAGGGATGTAACATTCGATGAAGATGTTTCCCTTGGAAAAGCAAGGGACCTCCCTCTGCCTCCTCCTCCTGAAGACAAGAGTGATGATATGCATATTCTAGAAGGTCCTTATGTGCCTGAATGTAAGGACATCATTGATGATCCCATGGGGCCTATGGACCCCTTGGATCCTTCTCCATGTGATCCCCTTGCGAGGAAGAGACAACTTTGGCACAAGGACACACTACAAGATGCTGAGAAACATGTTGTTGCTCATGGAACATTTACGGAAAGAAAGAAGCCATACAACTACCAAGCATATTTTGTTGCTATCAGCAACATGATTCAAATTGAGCCTCATAACTTTGAAGAGGTCATGAAGGAACAAGTCTGGAAGGATGCTATGGCCGAAGAATATGGATCTATGATGAAAAATGATGTTTGGGATGTTGTGCCGAGACCAAAGAATAGATCAGTGGTGACCTACAAATGACTCTACAAGATCAAGCATGGGGTTGATGGAAGCATTGAAAAATACAAGGCGAGGTTCGTAGCTCGTGGATTCTCCCAAATAAGAGGGAGAAGATTGAGATGAAAAATTTGCTCTTGTCGCCTAATATACAAACATTCCTTCAATTGTAGTCCTCACTGCAAGTCTAGGATGGACTCTTCATTAAATGGATGGACTCTTCATTCAAAATGAAGTGCTTTTTAAACAACCTCGGGGATTTGAACTTCATGACAAGAATACCCATGTATGTCGATTGAGGAAAGCTCTATATGGATTGAACCAAGCCCCTCGTGCTTGGTATGCACGTATCGATAGTTACTTGATGAAGGTGGGATTTACAATTAGCAGTGTTGACCCAAACTTGAACTTCAAAACAATCCAAGGTATGCCTCTCATTTTCGTATTATATGTTGATGACTTATTCTTGATAGGTGCAGACTCTCTCATTCTAGAATGTAAGAGGGAGTTGGCTTCTGAATTCGAGATGAAAGACCTTCGTTTGATACAATATTTCCTTGGAATAGAAGTATGTTAAAAGTCGAGATAGATTTTCCTCTTACAAGGAAAATATGTTGTAAAAACGCAAGAGAGATTTGGCATGGTTGAGTGCAAGTCCTTTCCTACACCTAAGGAGATGAATTTCAAGAAGTTGTGTGGAGAGGTTGTCAGATCGGACCTAGAAAACCCTTACGAGAATAGACAATTGGTTGGTGCTCTGATGTTTCTCGTGAACACTCACTCCGATATATGCTTTACAGTTAACACTATGAGCCAATTTATGACCAACCCTCACCATGTACATTGGGCTGCTGCTAAGCATGTATTGAGATATCTACGTGGGACTATTAACCTGGATTGATCTATGTCGCAAGAGATGCCAAATTGCATGGATATACAGATGCAGATTGGGCTGGCAGTGTTGTCGATAGGAAGAGTACTTCTGAATGTTGTTTCAGTATGGGATCCGCCATGATATCGTGGATGATCAAGAAGCAGAAATCCATATCACTTAGTACTGCTGAGGGCGACTATATTGTAGCCAACCTGGCAAGTTGTGACGTGGTTTGGTTGAGGAAGCTCTTTGGAGAGTTATTTGAGCAAACTCTGGACACAAAAATCATCCATTGTGACAACAAGAGTGGGATTCGTTTGTCAGACAATCCTATGTTCCACAACAAGTCTAAGCATATAGAGATCAGATACCGTTACATCTGAGACATGGTCCAGAGAGGAGCCATGAGACTCCACATTTCGACAGATGAGCAGATAGTTGATATCTCACAAGGCCTTGCCAAAACGGAACTTCTTAGTCTTCAAAGAGACTCTTGGATTGGTTGAAAGGACAATTTTGAATAAGGGTCTAAGTTGATTAAGAACACTAAACAATGCTTGTTTCCCCCTAGTTGAGCTCACAAGGTGAGGAATGGAGCTATAAGGCTCCTGGGGATGAGAGTGTTGAAGAATCTAGGGCAATTATAGTTAATGAGATTCTTCTTGCAAGATAACTATTTGTGATGTATTTAACTTTTCTTCTTAGCACAATCTTCGCTACTTGTTATTATTAGAGTGTGTCTTCTTAGTTCATCAAATAGATACCAAAAACAAAGAGACAAGAACACACGATGTTGGCTTTCTGCCCGTGTCAAAACCTCTCCCTCTTGGAGAGGAAAACCCACACAAAATTCTTCTTATAGAGATTCCAATTGACGAATACCAAGACCATGACCCCTCTATTAGGCCTCCAAGACCAAGACACCAATCCTCTTCTTCGTCACTCCTGAGATCATCATCCTTTACTAAAATCACCTGATCATGATGATTGTGATACTTCTCCAAAATCTCAGAAATTGCAAAGTATTGTGATGGTAATTACCACCGAAATCTCAAAGGTATCTGAGTCCTCTGCCCTATCTTTTTGCAAAGATCATTGCCACGTATTTATAGTATTTTGTCCTCCATAATTAGCCGACATGATAGTGTGAAGAGGCATGTCCGTTAATGCAAGACGACATGTCATATATTTCATTTGCAGGCCGACATGACTGTGTTTGTACATTGTTTATCTTGCAGAGTTATTTGTGCTTGTCATGGAGGATTGTGCTTGTCTTGGAGGGCCTTTTAGACTAGTATACATTTACACATAGGCTCAAGAAGAGCTCCTTATACATCACTTTGACTCTTTGACTTTCCTAGACCTATGAAATGAGCAAGAAACTCATTCATTTAATTTACAAAAATAATATTTCCTTTTCTTGACAAGTACAAATATCAAAGTTACATTTATAAATACCGAACCTAGCTACACTTTCTTCAGCACTCCCTCTTAACTAGGGGCGTATTTATAATGGTACTTCGTCATTCTCAATCTGAAGAATTTTTCATAAGAAGAATCAAATTGGTAACCCATCTGTATAGCATCATAGTAACCAACATAGTTTCCACAGCAAGGCCTTGACTGACAGCTCCATCTCTCATCAGATCAAAGCATAATGTTGGTGAGACCAATGACTATAGACACCTTCATCATTGTCTCTCAACGTACATACCCACCCGGGTGTTCACTGAGTATGACTTTCTAGGACTATTCTTATCTTGGGTTGCCAACCTTCAAAGAATATCGGTCCTCTTGCCTACTCTTGTCTTGGATGCCCTATACATCCTCAAAGAGCATCAGATGCCAGATGATTACTGAATCCTCCATTCTTTCTTCCAAAGTGAAGACAAGAATGTTGTGTCTACATTTCCATTCATGGCCTTCACCTAGACTCACTGGTGTTAGTCCTAGTCTAGTGCATGACACATGAGATAAGAAAACACAATTGTCACTCCTTTTTAATCAGGGGTGATTTAATCCAAGCTCCCTCTTGATCAGGGACCTTTCAGAGCTCCCTCTAAGCTGGGGACTCTTCTATACATCAACAACTTCTTCTTCGTGGGTCCTTCAACTGCTTGATCAACTTCTCTCCTTGATGTCATGAAAACCAATTAAGCTCCTTCCTTGTAGGGAAATAGCCATCAATTACTTCCCTCCTTAGGTCATCATGTCACTCCTTTCTTCATTGAAAGTGGCCTTCTTCATATCTGGAACCTTCGTTCTATGACTAGTTCTTTCTCATCATGCTTCTTCCATCCATCACATGAATGCTAGTTGTACTTGTATTTACAACTCTTGTTCGAGTAGCCCTACATTATCAAGATATTATTCAAGAGATCAAAACATCATATTAAATCAAATCATACCTTACAAGATGGCTTTTCATCGTGACATCTTCTTGTAGGTATCAGCATCCTGCACACATATTGACACATCTCCCAAAGATATCCATTGTCAAGGGTCTTCATCTTTTTCAGACATTCCATAGAGTTCATATCTTTTCGGGAGATTTCCTAGTCAAATCTTCTTGGTCTTTTGGATGTTGATTTCCTTCATTAGGGTTGCATGTCTCATGATCTCTTCCTTCTCCACACATTCCATTCCCAGGTGCTATTAATCCGAGTTTCTTAATTGTGGTCAACCACCACATAGATCATATGAGGACATATTATGTTGATTTCATCTAGTGTGTCTTATGCCTTCTTGCATCCTTTTAGAGGAGGGAATCCTTTTTCTCTTGATCATGCTTCTCAAGATAGAAGTAATGATCCATGATACCTACAACCATATGACATGACATTATAATATTAAACATAAGCATACATACCTTATTTACCTTCAAGTCATCAAGGCTTTCATCAGAGGTTTTTGAGGATCTTGTATATCCCCAACTGGCAGATGTTTCCTTTTTGACTTGACGTATGATAAGCCTTGTCCTAGATGACTTCTTCCTTTCCTTTAATGCCCACTGAGGTTCCCGAGAGCTATATCCTTCATGTTTGTTTGTCATGACTTTTATCCTTCATGATTCCCATGGTGATGCCACAAACTCTTGTTTCTAATACTTCCATGATGCCACCATGCATCTTATTATCGTCATATCTTATAATAGAAGATTACGAATGGACCCTTTTGTGAGGGATACCATCTTACTGATGAGATATTTGTTACTCCCTCTTTCCATGGCCCTTTTCTTCATCTTCCTCCATATGTCTGGTGATATGAGCTTACACAATTTTAGCTATACCTATTCTTCCTTGTTTGAGGACCAAACTTCCCTTTCCTTTCTACACATGATTTAGTCATTTACCCTTCAATACTTTTTCCATTAACTTGCCCTTCTTTATTTAGCATAGAGACCATAAGTTGTTGAATGAGGTAACCTTCTTATCCCATGGATATTTGTTACCTTGATTGTTAGTTCATTATGGTTATCTTCCTTTCTCGCTCTTGTAGATGCAAGATATCCTACATCCTTTGATACCCTTTACTTTCATGTAGCTTAGATTTCATGTGACTTTTCTTCATTGCATCTTTAGAGAATCAGTTTATCATCTACATCACTTTGATGTCTCCAATATTGCTATGTGAGGGGATCTTTCAGAAGCATCCGCTTCCATAAGTTCAAAGGAGACCTATTGATATGTTAATGACTTCTGCTTCTTAGAGGACTATGACTATTCTCCTTCTTCATGCAAGGAATCTTGATGACCCATCAACTTATAGATGTCCTTGCAATTCATGAAGTCATTTAACCAAATTTATAGATTGAAAAGATACTTACTTGTCATGTGAAGATGAAATCTTCACCTTGACCATGTTGATAAAGGTTGAAGAAGTTGTACAAGGGCTTCTTCTTGGATGATCTTCTTTCAAGTGATAGAGCCTTTCCTTAAAAAGAAAAGGTTGCTCCCTTTTGATGAGGATGATTTGTTGCTTCCTCGGATGGTCTTCTTCTAGGGCAAGGAGATGATCCTTGCTTGATTATAAGATTGAAGATGGCAATGCCTTCTTGCCTTCAATATGTTCTACGGTCAAGACTACTTCAATCTTTTTCAAGATGATGAGAACTTTGAGGTCCTTTGCATTTCATTGTTTTGTAGATATCGTGATGAGAGTCTTGGTGATCTTTTGATGATGGTGATGTGGAGACACAAGTTCTTGATGCGGAGTTACCTTGCTATTGTAGACTAATCCTTCAATCTTGACAAAGTTCTTCAACCTTGCTATGATGCCCTTCTTAAAGACTGGTCTTGTTAAAATTGGCAACTAGGGCCAAACTCCATGTGGGTCATCTTATTTATGGAAGTTGATATTTTTCTTGGATCCCTCTCATCGAGAGGTGTAGGATTGATCTAAATAACATCCGATTCCGATAAGTATACATGGTGTTATGAATTTATTTGTGTTATAAGACAATTCGTCAAGGTCGACCGGTAACCAAATAACCCCCACATGTGCTCAACATTTTAGTATAAAAGGAGATGACTTGAGAGTCATTTCACACACACTTCTCTCTTGATTTCTCTCCACTTGTCTTGGGTTTTAGTGTGAGAGAAATCTAGGAGGAAGAAGCCCTAGACATTGGAGGAAAGGAGGTTGCCCTAGCCGCAGCAAAGAAGATAGGCCAACGAAGCTATGGAAGGGATTTACGTGGACCTAAAGGAGCTCATTGAAGAAGTTTAACGCAGCTATGGGGGAGGCCTTAACAAGCCCTAGTCGCAGTCCTAAACAAGCCCTAGACGCAGTCCTAGCACAACCCTAGTAACCTAGAGGACGCAGTCAAGGAGGGTTATAACCAGCCTTAGACGCAGCTACCTAGCAGCAGTCAAGGAGGGTTCTGACATGCCCTAGCCACAACATATTGAGGCAGGAACAACGTGTTAAAGGAGGACTATTTCAAGGTCATTTTTAGGATGACAGAGCTGATGTTAGGAGGGCTGAGGAGCTGGGCTAGAAGGCCGCAATACCGAGACTACTTCAGCAAAGGAGAGGGGACGATAAGGTCACCTTTGTGACTGATGGCATAGTGAAGTTACCTTGTTGTTGGCCGCAAAGGAAAGGAGCTCGAATCTGCTCCTGGAGGATTGTTTGAAGAGGCAGCAAGGTCTAGTTGAAGGCTGCCCTCATAGAAGGTTGTTCTAGGCTAGAAAACCAAGGAGAATCCTCCCTGAGATAGGCCGAGTAAGGGATCTTAAGCCGTAGGCTTGTGAGTGTTGTTTTGAGTGTCAAACAGCCCTACTCATGTCGCTGTAGGTGCCTCCTCAAATAGCGAGGTCACTTACCTTGCAAAGAAATTAAGGCCACATAATTTAAGGTGGGTTTTGGCATGATCATTGGGTTGTTGTAGGTTACCAGAGGATGCCCTAACTAGTGACCAGAAATCTGCACATGGATAGTAGTACGGCAAACATTGAATAGCAACAACAGTGGGACAGCAGCGCTAGCAACAATAGCATGGTGCAGCAATGGCACATGGAAAAGCTGTGGTAGCATAGTGCAACAATGGCACATGGGACAGTAGTGGCAGCATAAGGTGCAACAATATGAATGTGTGCAGCATGGTCATCAGGTCCAACATAGTGATGATGGGTGTAGCATGGTGCAGCATGATGACGAGATGCAGCACAATGATAGGTAAAGGAGTCACCTTGAAGAATCAGTTGAAGCAGCATGTCTTCAACTGAGTTCAGCCATCTCATGTATCATTTACTTAGAGATGATCTATGCTCTTATTTAGAGAAGTCAAAGGGTTGACTTCTATTGTAAATGTACTCTCTCTCTCTCTCTCTGGTGAACTATTGAAGAACATATAAGAATTGATCAAGGGTTTCCCCACATTGGGGTTTGTCCCTGGCTAGCGTCACATCTTGTGTCCTCTTGTCTTGGCTTGTCTTCTGCGATCTATGTTTATGTTCTATCTGCAATTTACTTTAATGTTGATGTGATTGCTAATCTGGAAAAGATATTGAGCTAACTGTGAAAATTGAAATAAATTGCTCTAAGCATAGAACATACCTAAAATTAACATGGTATCAATGGATTCCTCTTCCCTCTTCAAATTCACCGAGGGTGAAATCAAAGAAGAGAATATCATCAGAATGGCATAGCGAAAGCTTCTGATGGCCTACCTAAAGATCACTTCAATGGGAAGTCTAAATCTAAGGGTGGAAGGAAAGACAAATGCCTTGTTCGTAATAAGTTCAACAATTATGCAAAGGAGTGTCTGAATGGTAGCGACACATCACTTGATGACGATAACAATCATTCCAGGGACATCTTCAATGATCAGAGGAATGACAAGTAATGCAGGTCATCAAGGACACGGCCGAATCTTCAAGAAAGCAAGGAACCCCAGGTATGAAGAATCAAATGTTGTTTCTGATAAGATAAAGAAGCGTTATCGTGTATTGGCCCTCTCTTTCAGACTCTTTGGGAATTTGGCTTATTGATTGTACTGCTTCAAGGCACTTCATCGGATAGAAGGGTGTTCTCTCTAATTTGGTAGAGATGGAAACAATCGTGGGATTATACTTGGAGTCGATGCCACCTATCCCAGAAAGGGTGTAGGGAATGTTACCCCTCAATTGGATGAGGGTAACTCAATTCATTTACAAGAATCTCTTTTATGTGCCTAATCACGAGAAGAACCTGGTGTCCATTTCGGCAATGGACGTCAAAGGTTTCAGGGTGGCATTCATCAATGGAAAGGTACGTGTTTGAAAATAGAATTTTCAAAGGTGCTTTTAGTCATGAGTTCAGGGTTGGAAATTTCTATCAAGTTGCAGGATGGTCCATTGGGGACCATGTCAGTTGACACATCTCATCTATAGCATCGGAGGACTACTTATTATGGGGCCTTACCTGATCTGAGTCGGAGGGTGACAGGGATGCCTAAATTCAAGAAGAGCATCAAGGTACATGTCTAAGATGTACCGAAGGGAAAATCTTACAAGGGAACCATTCCCCTCATGTAGCAGGTCCACAGGTTTGGAACAACCAGAGGGGTTTGAGGTTCATGATCGAGAATCTCATGTATGCAGGTGGAAGAAAGCCCTCTATGGCTTGAGGCAAAATACCCCGGGCTTTGTTTGAGACGATTGATAGTTGTCTGATGAAGCTGAGATTCACTAGGAGTGAAGCCGATCCAAACCACTGCTTCAAGATTGTGGATGATAAACCTCTCATACTGGGACCTTATCAGGACGACCTCTTTCTGACAGGTGTAGACCCTCTCATTTGCAAAAGTAAGAGGGAGTTCGATTCCAGATTTGGAATGGTGAACTGCAAGCCTGTGACTACCTTGATGGAGCATAACTTTCAGAAGTTATGTGGTAGTGATGCCGAACCAAATTTGGGAAATGCCTCTGAGTTTCATAAACTCATTCACTTTGATGTTCTTGGTGAAATTCCGCTCGGATATATGTTTTACAGTTAGCATGTTGGGCTCATATTTGGTTGAGCCTCACTGGATTGGTGCCAAGAATCTTCTGAGATATCTTCAAGGCACAATCTCTCATGGATTGAGATACACTGTCGGAAATATGAAGTTGCATGATTATTCGAAAGTTGACAGAGCAGGCAGTGTGGAGGATCTCAAGAGCACTTTTGAGTGTTGATTCTCTTTAGGTTCTGCTCGATATCCTAGATGAGCAAGAAGCAGAAGACGGTTGCTTTGAGCACCGCTGAGACTGAATACATAGCTACGAGTATGACCTCATGTGAAGTTCCCTAGTTGCGGAAGCTCTTCATTGAGCTGTTTGTACACATGATGGATACCACCGCGATCTTCTGTGTCAACCAGGGAGGAATTCGATTGCTCAGGAATCCTGTATTCTATGATTGCTTTAGCATATAGGCATCAGATACTACCTTATCTCATATATGGTACATCGATGAGCGAGAAGGCTCCATCGCATTGACAATGATGTACAAGTCACAGACCTTCTATTGAAGCCCCAGGGAAAGGTCAAATTTGTGCATTTCCCGAACGACTTGCAGTCATTGAGAGACCGTCTTATGAGGGTCCTACATAATGCATGCATTGAGATTTGGGAGCTCCAAGGGGCCTTGGGGTACTTCTTGGAGCAACAAGTGACCATATGGCGACTCACCCTCCCCTAATGGTGCGTTGTGTACAGGGTGAATAGTTCAAACTTCCCCAGTGATATCCCGTGGCGACTTAGGGACAGGATGAGTGGTTCTCCCGTCGAGGCACCTTAAATATGCAGTCTAGGACTCATGGGAAGTAGCTCTCATCTGGCCAATGAGCAGGGAAATGGGGTTAGGGACCATAGTAGTACTATCGATGGACGCATCGTTGTATCTACCATACACCCTATGCTAGGATGACCTTCATTGATTTGGGATCAGTATGAGTGGTTTGACACACTCTCTTGTGATATTGGTCTGGGATCAATGAAACTTACTTTGGGTCAGTAAGAGTGATATGACTCACTCCCTTAGCACTGATCTGGGATCAGTGAGAGTGGTATATCACACTCTCTTCATATGGAACTGACTTCAAGTCAGTAGAGAATGGTATGAGACATTCTCGATCAATTCTTCTTCTTCATGGTTCAGCAGAGCAAAGCAGTGCAGGGCACTAATGGCAGAGATAGTACAGTCGAACAGATGGATCAGTGGATGGAGTTCTCCCTAGTTGAGAGGGAGTGTTAAAATTGGCAACTAGAGACAAACTCCATGTGGGCCATCTTATTTATGGTAGCTGATATTTTTCTTGGATCCCTCTCATAGAGAGGTGTAGGATTGATCTAAATACCATCCGATTCCAATAAGTATTCATGGAGTTATGAATTTATTTGTGTTATAAAACAGTTCGTCAAGGTCGGCCAGTGACCAAATAACCCCCACATGTGCTCAACGTTTTAGTATAAAAGGAGATGACTTGAAAGTCATTTCACACACACTTCTCTCTTGATTTCTCTCCACATGTCTTGGATTTTAGTGTGAGAGAAATCTAGGAGGAAGAAACCCTAGACGTTGGAGGAAAGGAGGTTGTCCTAGCCGCAACAAAGAAGACAGGCCAACGAAGCTATGGAAGGGATCTATGTTTACCTAAAGGAGCTCATGGAAGAAGTTTAACGCAGCTATGTAGGAGGCCTTCACAAGCCCTACCCGCAATCCTAAACAAGCCGTAGACGCAGTCCTAGCACAACCCTAGTAATCTAGAGGATGCAATCAAGGAGGGTATAACCAGCCCTAGATGCAGCTACCTAGCCGCAATCAAGGAGGGTTGTGACATGCCCTAGTCGCAGCATATGGAGGCAGGAACAACGTATTTAAGGAGGACTGTTTCAGGGTCATTTTTAGGATGACAGAGTTACTGTTAGGAGGGTCGAGGAGCTGGGCTAAAAGGCTGCAATACTGAGACCACTTCAGCAAAGGAGAGGGGACGATAAGGTCACCTTTGTGATTGATGGCACATCGAAGTTACCTTGCTGCTGGCGCCAAAGGAAACGAGCTCGAATTTGCTCCTTTAGAACTGTTTGAAGAGGCAGCAAGGTCTGGTTGAAGGCCGCCCTCATAGAAGGTTGTTCTGGGCTAGAAACCAAGGAGAATCTTCCCTGAGATAGGCCGAGTAAGGGATCTTGATCCGCAAACCTATGAGTGTTGTTTTGGGGGTCAAACAACCCTACTCATGGAGCTGTAGGTGCCTCCTCAAACAGCAAGGTCACCTACCTTGCAAAGAATGTAAGACCCCATAATTTAAGGCGGGTTTTGGCATGATCTGTTGACAACTAATCCTCTATGATTGGGTGAATTTGGAATGTGAACAGTCATAAAGAAGATGAACTGAGAAGTCACATTCTTTGTATATAACAATACCTACCTAATGAAATAAATCAATCAATTTTCTGCCAAAACTGGAGTTACTCCTGGCCTGACATGGTATCAGAGCCAGCTCCTTATTTTAGCTATTATGCTCCCATAACTACTCTATCCTGGCCTCAGCCTCTGCCTCTGTCCTGAAATAACCTGCCTCTACCATATTCCTTTCCAGCACTGCGCATCTGTCCATACTGTCCAAACAGAAGCATTGTACCATTCCTGTTTTAGAGCTGATGAATGAGTGGTGTACACTGAAGGAATCTGCGTTGAATACGCTGGTCATTTGAATACGTTGGTTGCTAAAACATCTTGGTTATCGATGGCGTGGGAACCAGTCTCTGGATTCTGTTCATATATTTTGAATTTTTATTATTTTCCCTTACCATTACGCTGCATGACTCCTTAGGGTTTGTCAGCATAGACGTTTTAAAATTTTTTGCATCTTTACACTCAAGAAAATCGCTGCATAAGTTCAAAGTTTTTTTTGTGGGATGATTTCGGTATTAACATAGAATTCTGCATCCAAAACCAAGCTCGGACTAAACGTCGCTCTGGCCAAGACGCCCCTCTAAACAAGGTCTAGATATCTTCAATTATGGTAGCAAAGCACAGTTTCGAACCCTACAATTATTCAGAGACGGATTAAGAATTCTGGTCCTCTTAAAACTAGCGAGAGCAAGCAATCGGAAGCCTAGAAGTGGTACGTGTTGGCTCTTGATCGTAATCTGTGAATTTGGGACTAATTTTGTGTCTACTCTGATGACATTCACGGCTGTATTATTCATGATATATATGCGAATTTTTGCAATCTTTCAGTGATATATATGCAGTGATATATATGTGGATTTTTTCAAGCTTTCAGTGATATATATACAGTGATATATATGCGGATTTTTTCAAGCTTTCAGTGATATATATGCAGATTTTTGCAAGCTTTCAGTGATATATATGCGGATTAGTCTTCACTAAGGGTTTGGTCCTTTTCCACTAATCTTCATTGAGATTTTCATCTTTTCAATAAGTTTGGCCAAAATCGGGTGACTCCAATAAATTTGCACCGAGAAGCTGCAACCTGAAATTGAGTAACGTAGCGCCCTAGACTTAATATTGCTAGTGGTCGCGGAGAGGAAGAATGAGTCATGACCATTTTTGTTATTGTTGTTATCTTCCTTCTCCCAGCATTATGTAAAATGTCCATTCGAAGTTTGTATGTTGGATATATTATATAAGAGTTTTTTAAGCATTGGAGGGATTTGAACAAAACATAGTGCATAAAGTATTTTTGCCCTTTTGAGTACAATTTCACTGTATATCAGCAGAAGTATTTTTTTACAGAATGCATTCAATCATCTCTATTGTAGGAATAGTTCTCACTGGCAAGGAGAACTATCCTGATTGGTCTCGGATGATACAACACACCCTCATCTTCAATGAGTTGTGGAAAGGAGTGTGTGTCAGAGAAGGAGACAGTGACCC
>APFE031585881.1:314922-330510 GCA_000404065.3 Pinus taeda | reverse complement strand
GGGGGGGGGGGGGAGGAAAAATCTGATTTCCTAGCTCACAAAATATCTTCTCTCTCCTGTTTCTATTGGTTCGTACAACTCGGTATTGAAAGATATCACTCACATGTGCGAAGGGGGCCAATGTGTCATTTTCAACATATCCTTCAAGATGTAGCCATAGCCCTCCAAGAGGGATGCCTCCTTGATCATGCTAAAGAAGTTGAAGAAGAATACCATGAGCAAGAGGAAGAATCCATTTCAGATCATCAAGATGAATATATTGAAAGTAATCTCAAGGATGATCCAGGAGTGGAGCATGGTGTTGATAAAGATAATCCTGTTGAAAATGATGCATTAACAAATGAATTTGAGGCGAGCTCCACCCTTTTCATGGATGTTAAGTTTGATAAAACACTTTCTGAATACGTTGAAAAGGGTGATCCTATAAATTCCCTAGAGATTAACATTGGTGAATTTTTGCATATCGAAAAGGGGAATTAAGAATGAGTAACCATCATTTTGACAAGGATCTGATTTATGATACTGATGATCATATTAACAACAACCTCGTCCTTCCTTGCACTTCATATAATCGGAAAGATATGATTGTTGATGTATCTGAGCCATCCTTACATCTTCCTGTTGTCATCCCTTGGTCATATTCAGGCCGCATAAACTTTGAACATGATGGGCCAGTGTTGGTTAATCCTTTAGAATTTGATTATTGTGAGAAGCAGTCAACTTGTCAAGATCTTGTCCTCCAGCGATCTTCGTCGTCATACCACTCCTAGCATGTCCCTAAGGACATCAATGAGAATTGTATGCCTGATACAGTTATTGGGAAAGAGTTCCTAAAATTGATCTCCAATTAATCCATCAACAAGTTGCAAGAAAGGATTAGCAAGAGTAAGCAAAATTTGGATTCCCCATCTTCATCCCCTACCCTTCTCAAGGTAGTAAAATTGATTCATGTATATTTTAATTTCCCACCTCCCACGTGTGGTATTCAATATGTGATTGTTATGATAGAACACTGTGATGCTTTCTTGTTTTATTCCATGATTAACCATAGGGTAAGAGGCTACATTAGTTGTATGACTATACTTAGTAGACATATTGTATGCTAACATAGGTTAGAGTAGGTAATTATATTAGTGTGTTGCATTGTATATTTAATTGCATTTAGTTAGATGTTATTTTCTACATGAATTTTATTATGTCGTGTAAAACCCTAGTACACATGCTTCCAAACAAGTTGATTTGAGTGTGCAGATAACACGTGTATGAACCTAGGAATTATTAGAGATCTCATGAACTCCTCGTTCGAGCATGTGGATCATGTTGGAAAATGTAACTAGGTTCAATCTTCATAATGTCTTATGTAATCTTGTTTTTTTATTTGATGTAAAATAGAAAAAGAAAATTTATTATCATTATCTTTATAGCATGGGTTTCATGCTCTAGGTCAAATTGTTTTTAGTTCAAGCACCCATTCTGTGTTTCTAAGGCTTTGTCATAAAGTCAAATAAGTCAACGAGTCGTAATATGTAAAAGACCCTTTTGGGCATAGTGTATCAAGTCAAAAGTATATATGTAAGTCAATTTGTGTCATAAAGGCCCTCCAAGATCAAGTCGAACTAGCCATCAACAAGTCAGCCAACCAAAAAGGACAAGTCGACCTCACAATGGCAGTTCGAACTCCAAAGAAAGATTATATATAAGACTCGACCTCATTATAAGAGCATTCAAGAGCATCCAATAAGACCTAATAGGACAAGCAAAGAAGAGGAAACTAAAGGAAGAAAAGATCAAAGTTCTGAAATCTAATTTATGGGTTCCATCCTCTCACACATGAAATTAGGGCATCAATTCTGCTGCAGTGAGGACCGAATTACATTCCCCTAAACAAGTCAATCTTTGTCACAAAAGAAACCAAGTTTGCAAGTCGAAATTCTAAGGAGAAAGAAGCACCTTGAATGTAGGAAGAAGGAGACCCACACATGCAAGCTAGGCTTTCTGCAGTTAGACCAAAAATTACAGTCAAAAGTTGCAAGTCTAAAATTGTGTTCAAAGCAGAAGTTGCAAGTAGTTTTGAAGCTAGTTTTACTTGAGTTGATTTTGCGAAGAACGAGCTCATCGAAGGAGAAGTTGACTTGGCCTTGGACGGTATTTGTCTTGGGTCGTAAGTCTTGGAATTTGTCCTTTGAAGATTCTATAAGAAGAGAAGAATTCTTGTGGGTTTTCCTCTCAAAGGGAGAGGTCTTGGCGCTAGCTAGCAGCCTCTATTTTGTGTCCTCTTGTCTAGTTGATCTTCATAGTTTGGCAATTGTTTGATGATAAAAACACAATAATAATCAAGTGAAAAAGAAGCTAATAACAAATACATCAAGTTAAGTAAAAAGAACATTACAAGCAGTTATCAAAGATAAGAGAAATCACCCTAACCTCGCTACCACAAATTTCTCAACATGGTATTAGAGCTAAGGTGACAATAAGAAGAGGCAACTTGAAGAAGAAGAATATGTACAGGTCAATCAAAAGAACAAGAGCATCAAGGACATCAAATCATAAAGGAAAATAAATAGCATCAAAGAAGACTATCCATCACATCATAAGGAACATATCGTCTAGAAGGAACAACACTTGCAAGAAGAAGACCTCAAAGACCCTACCTCCACTCAAAAAGAGGACTCTACACTCTTGGAAAGCTTACACATTCTACAATCATCAAACCAAAGGAAGCAAGAAGAGCACTTCATAATAAAATTGAAGTGATCTCCCTCAAAATGAAGAGAGGATCACATCTCAAACATCTTTAAAGGAAGAGGAACATTTCTTCTTATATTGAAGAAGAAGTGTTGTCATTCTTTAAGAGGGAAGACATCATCAAGGAAGCAACTAGTGGAAGACACCATCAAGGAGTATCTTCATTTCACAAGTACTTTATATTTTATGTCTCAACCTACAAACCAAATAACTTCTTTCTGCAAGGAAAACAATCAACTTGTTGGGACATTGAATTACCTTGCATGGAAGAAGAGAATAGATTTGATTCTCATGGAGAATAAAGTTATTGAATATGTCAAGGGCTCAATCTCCAAACCTCCACAGGAGCAATCTCAAGCACTATCAAAGTATATGAAATAAGAAATAAGGGCTCAAAAGTTCCTCATTGAATCAATAAAGGATTCTCTCATTGCCTATGTAGCAAAGTTGAAGACATCAAAAAAGATCTACGACAAGCTGGTAGAATTGTTTTCTGTAAGCACTACACGAGAAATCATACCTTAAAGAGCTGAGCTATACAAGATGAAAGTATCTAAAGACGTATTGAGAAATCAATACTAATAGGGTTTACGATTTAATTCCTCATTCTTGATAATTACTTGTGAATTATGTTGGCTTCTTTTACTTCTTAATTAATTTATCTTTCATCAAGCAATTATCAAATTATGTGTATGAAGATCACAAGAACAAGAGACATAAGATTGAGGAGCACAACCAAGGAAAAACCACTATAAGGGGAAAACCTAGTCAAGAACTCTTCCTTCAGTAGATGTGACACTTCCATACTTCTTAAACCTAGACAAAGACCTTCTCCAACCACCAAGTCAACCCTTCCTTGCAATAGATGATCTTGACAAACTCCAAGTGACAGCATCCCAACAACAACTTCAGTCCAGAATTGCGGCCACCCAACATCAGAACTTTGACCCCAACTTCATAATTTCAGACCTGTAGTTGGCACAGATTTTCGGCCCCAACAATTTCCCAAAAAACTTCGCACGTGTGAAAGAAACATAGCCCAAAATTTCGACTTAGGGTTTCCCAGAAAACTCTGGCCTTCTCCAGCTTCTTCACTTTCTTTATCTGCTTCTCTGTCTTGTAGATTGAACTTATTGAGTGAGTCAGTGAAATAGGTTGAATGCCTCTCCTTGTATAGCCTTTCTGCTGGCCCGAATTGCCCTCATGTAGGCCGACTTCTTGCGGACAGGGCCGACATGGTGTGGAGGCGACAAACAACCATTTTGACTCAAAAATAATTATTTTTACATGATACAAAAGCCCAAGAAAGGTCTAATAAAAATGACAATGACTCTAATGACTCAAGACAAAACCTAGAAGCCTTTAATGGAGGCTTTGACCTAGAAAACTTTGACCCAAGCATGAAACCCATATTTTAATCAGTCATTTTCTTTAATAATAAATTCTCTTTTGACAAGTACAATTATGAAGACCAAAGCTAGTTACATTCTTCAACACTCTCTTTTAACTACGAAGGTATTCATAATTACAGTTTACATATATATACAAGTACATGGAAGGTTTCAAAATGACATGAACTATGAAGAGTTCTAGCACACTTAGTGCTACGAACTAGATTCCTGACCAAGTTAATCTCTCTGGGTGGGACTAAGATGGACTAAATCTTTCAGCCAGTCTAGGTACCATCAGGCTTACTAAGTAACCATCAACCCAGGGATCTAGGTGTGTATCCAAGGCCAGATCTCCAAGACCAATGCCACCTTCCCTCTTCGAGATCTAGACATAAACACATACACCGGCCAAATGTCCTCCCAAGCATCCACCATTAGATGCATCATCTCTCCCTATCAACTAAATATGTAATATGGACCAATCCGAGCATGCTTTTAAATATTAAGACTTTTTATTTCGAAGACATTTCAACAGCACATTAGCTACCTATTCATCTGTTGGAATATATTATAGCTTCATGACCCCATCTTGTACCGAGCTTCTAATGTAGAGGTACATTTTGTTGATATGATTTGTCCTTGAATGGAATACGGGATCCTCAAACATCTTGATGTTGCCTTCATTATCACAATTAATCATAATAGGATCCAGAGGTGTTAATTTATGGTATGTTCTATGCTTAGAGCAGTTTACTTATCTTTCTTATTATTATCCACAGAATAGCAATCACATGTATAGTAAGTAAAGTGCAGATAGAACATTAAACAATCGACAAAAAACAAGCCAAGACACGAGACACCAGATGTGGCAGCTAGCCAGGGACAAACCCAAACATGGGGAAACCCTTTGATCAAATCTTCCTTTATCTTCAATAATTCAGCAGAGAGAAATAGTACGAAATTCTGATTTATATCAGCAGCTGCAAACCCTAGATCAGTGGCATCAGCATCACCATTATCTCGAAAGCAGATGCTTTGGAATATTCCATTGTCAGCCGCCACCGCTCGGATCCTGCTCCTCTGCAATTTCTGGCCCCATATTCCCGGGTGGCTATGGGAGAATATTTCTACGATAATGGAATGCACGCATTGATAATCTATGATGATCTTCGTAAACAGGCGGTGGGTGAATTGGGGTTCGAATCCCCAGGTACCCACCTTTCCGTCTGTTCGTGATGCTGGATTGCCCAAGCATGAAAGGAAGATGAACTTATGCTTACAAACTTACTCCAACCATAGGGATGTGAAAACCTCAAAGTCCACAGGTTCGCCGAAAGAGTTTACAACAGCCCGAAGTGGAGTCCAGCATCAGTATCATCGGCATCACCGGCATCAGCATCATCAGCATCAGCGTCACCGGCATCATCGGCATCAGCATCATCGGCATCACTGGCATCATCGGCATCACCGGCATCATTCCTTCCACACATGTGACAGAAGAGTCCCTTCCTGCACAATAGGAGAAGAGCCTCTTTTCTGGGCAGGAGAGAGAGAGAGAGAGATGTGATGAGATGTGTGTACAAATGAGGAAAAGACCTCCTTTATTTATACACAAATGTTGATGTTTGAATAGATGTGATTGTTGGGCTTCTGAGCCTACATGAGTTGCTAGTCAGCTTGATAATTATTCCATAATCAAAATAAATTCATATCTACATAAATACTTATCAGAATCGAAGATCATTAGATCAATCCTACACCTCTCGACGAGAGGAATCTACTAAAAATATTATTAGCCATGAATAAGATGACCCACATGGAGTTTGGCCCTAGTTGCTAATTTTAACACTCCCTCTCAACTAAGGAGAACTCCATCTGCAATTCGTCTGTCGGTCGCTACTATTCATCCATCAAATGCACTGCCCTGTACAGCTTGACCCCTACTCTGCTCTGCTGTATTCTGCCTGCTCTGCTCTATTCTGTTCTACCCTGTTCTGATCTGCTCTATTATGCTCTGCTCTGCTTTGTGCAAATTATGAAGAAGAAGAAATGATCGAGGATGTATCATACTGACTCAAAGTCAGTGTCAGAGTGTGTACCACTGGTCCCAGACCAGTCCTCAACCGACCCAAAGTCAGTGTCATAGTGGGTATAACTCCTACCATTGGTCCCAGACAAGTATCATCCTCCACTGACTCAAAGTCAGTCTCAGAGTGTGTACCACTGGCCCAGACCAGTCCTCAACCGACCCGAAGTCAGTGTCGTAGTGGGCTAAACTCCTACCACTAGTCCCGGGCTAGTATCATTGATCCCAGTTCAATGAAGGTCATCCTAGCATAGGGAGTACGACAGATACAGCGATGCATCCATCGATACTACTATGGTCCCTATCCTGATTTCCCTGCTCATTGATCAAATGAGAGGTACTTCCCATGAGTCCCACACTCCATAGGTAGGATGCCTTGGCAGGAGAACTAATCATCCTGTCCACAGGAGAGGGAATCATCCTATCCAGTGGATGCCACAGAGAACTAATCATCCTGGCCCACAGGAAAGCGAATCATCCTGTTCCACAATCGCCATGGAAAACACATCATCCAAGCCTCACAGGAGAACTAATCATCCTGCTACACAATCGTCATGGAGAACACATCATCCAGACCTCACAAGAGAACTAATCATCCTACTAGACAATCGTCATGGAGAACACATCATCCAGACCTCACAAGAGAACTAATCATCCTGCTACACAAGAGAGTGAATCATCTTGTCCACAGGAGAGCAAATCATCCTGTCTCACAAGAGAGCGAATCATTTTGTCCCAGTGCGCACCACCAGGGGAGGGTGAGTCACCCTATGGTCCTATGTTGCTCCAGTAAGAATCGCAAGCCCCTAGAGCTCCCAGAGCTCAATGTATGCAATATGCAGGACCCTTTTACAAGGGTCTCTCAACGACTCCAAGTTGTTCGGGAAAATCACAAATTTGATCTTTCCCCGGAGCTTTGTCAAAATGTCAGCGACCTGTACATTAGTCTCAATGCAATGGAGCCTCCTTGCTCATTGACTTACCATATCCCAAATAAGGCAGCATCTGATGTTTATCTGTTGGAGCAATCATCGAATACGGGATTCCTCTATAATCGAATCCCACCTCTGGTTGTCACAGAGAATCACAGTGGTATTCATCATGTGTGCAAACAACTCACTGACGAGCTTCCGCAACAAGACTGCCTCACAGGAGGCCATGCTAGCAACAATGTATTTTTCCTTAGTGGTGCTCAGAGCCACCAACTTCTGCTTCCTGCTCATCCAAGATATCGAGGCAAATTCCAAAGAGAACCAGCACTGAGAAGTGCTCTCCACACTGCCTGCTCACTAAGAATTCGAATAATCATGCAGTTTCACATTTCCGGCAGTGTATCTCAATCCATGAGAGATTGTGCCCCGAAGACATCTCAGAAGATTCTTGGCATCAATCCAGTGAGACTCAACCAAATATGAGCTCACCATGCTAACTGCAAAACATATGTCTGGACGGAGGTTCACTAAGAACATCAACACGAATGAGTTTATGAAACTCAAAGGCATTTCCCAAATCTGGTCCAACATCACTACCATATAAGATCCTCGAGGTAGTCACAGGCTTGCAATCCACCATACCGAATCTTTCCAATATCTTCACCACATATTTTCCTTGAGATAGGAAAATTTCCCTTGGCTTCTGCCAGACTTCAAGTCCTAGGAAATAGTGCATCAGTCCTAGGTTCTTCATTTCAAATTCAGAAGCCAACTCCCTCTTACATTTGTGAATGAGAGGGTCTGCACCTGTTAGAAAGAGGTCATCCACATACAGCACTAGTATGAGAGGTTTGTCATCTTCAACCTTAGAAAGGTTAGGATCAGCTTCATTCCTAGTGAATCCCAGCTTCATCAAGTAGCTATCGATCCTCTCATACTATGCTCGAGGTGCTTGCTTCAGCCCATAAAGAGCCTTCTTCAACCTGCATACATGAGATTTTCGATCATAAATCTCAAATTCTTCTGGTTGCTCCACGTAGACCTCCTCTTTGATCTAACCATGCAAGAACGCAGTCTTGACATCCATCTTATGTAGGTTCCATCCTTGTGAAGCCGCAAGCGCTATAATCGAGCGGATGGTGGTATATCTAACAACAGGTGCAAATATCTCGTCATACTCTTTTTCTTTTGGTTCCCTAGTGTCAGCTTCTTGAGAGCTCCTCGTTGTAGGAAGATTGTTCACCTGGCTGAGAGCCATATCTTCGTCAAAGGTGACATCATGACTAATCACGACTTCCCTTTGATCGGCTACATAGATTATGTAGCCCTTAGTATTTTCACTATAGCCCACGAAGATTCCTTTCTTTCCAGACGCACCCAATTTATTCCTTTTCTCTTTCAGCACATGAAAATATACAAGGCTTCCAAAAATTCTAAAATGAGATATATTAGGTTTCTTACCAGTGAACATTTCTTCAAGAGTCTTGGAACCCAATGCTTGATGAGGGCATTGGCTTTGTACTTATATGGTGGTGTTTGCAGCTTTGGCCCATAGAAACTTCGAAAGTCTTTGATCATGGGGCATGGCACGGACAGCTTCCACAATCGTACTGTTCTTCCTTTCCACCACACCATTTTGTTCAGGAGTATAAGGTGTAGTAGTCTCCCTCTTAATGCCAACCTCTTGCCATTGCTGAAGGTCACCTTGTAGCCTTTGTGTTCCATTGCCCAGATGGACACCAAGTCCTTTTTGAGGTCAGGTACATATAATACATTCTGGAATTTCTAGCCTTCTTAAATGGAGGCCACCAAGCACTTGTCGATAGAGTCCTGGTTGATCTTCTTTGTTTTGACTTCACCGGTTTTCCATTTGTTCCTGGCAGCAGCGGGTGCATTTGATGGAGGCTCAACAATATTGCCTCTCACATGGTCCAACACTCCTTGATCTTCTAAGGTTAGATCGAGAGATCGAGAGACATCTTCCATCCGTGATAGTCAAACTTCTCACAGAACTTATCTTCGATGGGGAAGAGTGTTGAGGACCCTTTTAGGATAGCCTTGCCAATCTTCTATTCGGTGATTGCTCTTGCTCTTCCTCGGGCTTTGTCTTCACCTCAGCTCCAATAACATGTTAATTTATGGTATGTTCTATGCTTAGAGCAATTTACTTATCTTTCTTATTACTATCCACAGACTAGCAATCACATGTACAGTAAGTAAAGTGCAGATAGAACATTAAACGATTGACAGAAAACAAGCCAAGACACAAGACACCAGATGTGGCGGCTAACAGGGACAAACCCCAATATGGGGAAACCCTTTGATCAAGTCTTTTTCTATCTTCAATAATTCAGCAGAGAGAAATAGTACAAAAGTTTGATTTATACCAGCTGAAGCAAACCCTAGATTAGCGGCATCGGCATCACCAGCATCAGTATCATCGGCATCACTAGCATCATCGGCATTAGCATCATCGGCATCACCGGCATCATTCCTTCCACATGTGTCAAAGAAGAGTCCCTTTTTGCGCAGTGGGAGAAGAGCCTCTTTTCTACGCAAGAGAGAGAGAGAGATGTGATGAGATGTGTGTACAAATGAGGAAAAGACCTCCTGTATTTATACACAAATGTTGATGATTGAATAGATGCGACTATTGGGCTTCTGAGCCTACATGAGTTGCTGGTCGGCTTGATAATTATTCCATAATCAAAATAAATTCATATCTCCATAAATACTTATCGGAATCAGATGATCTTTAGATCAATCCTACACCACTCGACGAGAGGAATCTAATAAAAATATTATCACCCATGAATAAGATGACCCACATGGAGTTTGGACCTAGTTGCTAATTTTAACAAGAGGCCTCCCAAACAAATCTTGCAAAAAGTTTCCTTAACCACACAGCTTCCTTTCCTACTTCACATGCAACAATGTATTATGTATCAGCACTAATTAATGCAACAAGATCTTGTTTTCTACTCATCCACGAAGTCGTAGCAAATCCCAAACTATAACATCCACATGTAGTGCTTCTTCCATCACTCTCACTGTCACCCCAATCTGAATCTGTAAAACCTATTAACTTGACTTCCTTACTATCATACTTTAGGCAATGATGTATTGTGCTACGTATATATCTCAAGATATGCTCGACAGTTATCCAATGGTCATGACGAGGCTCCAAATGAAATTCACTGCGAATATTTATAGAAAAACATATATTAGGCATCATATTTACTATGTACATCAGAGAACCCACCAACTTACAGTAGCTAGTAGGATCGACGAGACTAAAATCGGAGCTTCTCAACTTCTCGATATTAGTGATCATGGGAGTAGTCACAGGCTTGGAATCCATCATACCGAATTTTTGCAATGTTTCGGTTATGTATTTACCTTGACCCAGATATATCTCTCAAGATTTCTGCCAAACTTCCAAACCCAAGTAATAATGCATAAGTACCAGATCTTTCATTTTGAATTCAACTGCCAACATCTTAGAAACGAGTCTTTCAAATTTATCACATTGCAAGGATTGGATCGACGTTTCGAACCAACTAATGTGGTATTGATATTAGTGATCATAGGACTACTCATAGGCTTGGAATCCATCATACTGAATTTCTGCAATATTTTGGTTATGCATTTACCTTGACCCAGATATATCTCTCAAGATTTCTACCAGACTTCCAAATCCAACTAATAATGCATAAGTCCCAGATATTTCATTTCGAGTTCAACTGCCAACATCTTAGAAAAGAGTCTTTCGAATTAATCACATTGTAACGATTGGGTCGACATTTCGAACCAACTGCCAAAATCTTCTTGCATTCTTGTTCATTGTTCATCACCTTGATGTAGAGGTTTAGATTTGCAAAAATTTTGACAAACCCAATTCTTAAGAAATATGCATGCATCCTTACATACCATGCCCTAGGAGCTTCCTTCAAGCCATATAGGGCTTTCTTGAGTCTGCAAACATGTGTGTCTAGTTGTTCAATGTATACTTCTTGGTTCTATTCAAAAATGTTGTTTTTACGTCCATTTGATGGATATTCCATCCCATTGTAGTAGCCAACTAAACCAAATATATTATAACAGTATGTCTTGCGGTAGGTGCAAAGGTTTCTTCTTAATCTATACCTTCCTTTTGAGAAAAAGCCTTTGCAACGAATATAGCCTTGTATTTGTCTACACTTACATCAACAACATGTTTGATTTTGTAGATCCATTTTGAGGTGACAACCGATTTGTCACTTGGTCTAGCAACGATTTCCCAAACCACATTCTTCATGATGGATTGATATTCTTTTTATATCACCTTCTTTCATTCTTCTTGATGAGAAGCTTCTTCAAATGTAGTTGGTCCAGCTTCTATTAATTTTGTCATATATGTTGCATATCCTGAATATCTCTTTGGTCTTTTGCTTTCTCTAAAAGTTCCTTTAGTAGCTCCATGTCCTTCAGCATCTTCAATAGTAGTTTTTAACCAATTTGGCCTCTTCCGTGTTTCAGGTATGATCACAAGTTGAACAGACACACTTGGTCCTTCTTCTTTTTCTTGGTTTGTAGATGTCTTATCATGATGCTCTTCTTCTTCAAATAGTGGTGAATCCTCATCATCAGAATCGATTGGAATATCCTCAGATCTTTTGTAGGCATGATTCTCATCAAATATAACATCCTAACTTACATCAATTTATCTTCCTTCCTTAATGTAGACTCTAGATGCCTTTGAAGTGAGACTATACCCAAAAAAGATTCCTTTAATGCTTGTAGAATATAATTTCTTTTGCTTGTCTTTTGGAACATGGATGTATGCGGGACACCCAAAGATGTGGAGATGGTCCACACGTGGCTTCTTCCCTGTGAATGCTTCTTCAGGTGTCATACTCTCAAGGATTCTATGAGGACTTCCATTTTGTAGATATATTGTTGTCATTGTTGCTTCATCCCATAGAAACTTTGGTAGATCTTGACCAAATATCATAGTTCGTATACATTCTTCAATTGTTCTATTTTTCCGTTCTACAAATCCACTCTGCTCGGGGTTGTAGGGAACAATGAGATCCCTCTTAATACCTGCTTCTTTACAATATGAAACTATTTCTTTCAAAGTGCCCACCATTGTCAGATCTCAAAAGTCTTTATCTTCCTTTTGGTTAAGGTTGTTAAGAAATCTAGGGCATTAGCATTAGCATTAGATGATTTCTCTTCTATTAGTGACTACTTGTGAATGCCTTTTACTTGTTTCGATTAGGATCTTCTTCATGTTGGATTTTCATCATCAAACAATAACCAATGCATGAACATAAATAGACAAGAGACATAGCATGTAGGCTATGAGCTAGGACCAAAACCTCTCACTCTTTGAGAGGAAACCCCGCACAAATTCTTCTTATAGAGATTCCAATTGACGAATACCAAGATCCTTGACCTATTAACCACTCCAAGATCAAGACACGAGTTTCCTTTGAAGTCAACCTTCTTCTTGCCTCCTCTTCCTCCTCAACCTTTTGTGCTTATGAACTAAGATCATCTCCTATCAAACTGTAGACATACTCATCATTATCACATCACTAAACTGTGACCTTTGAGCAATATTGAACACCGAATCTCTGTGGCTTCATTATAACACTGTTATGTGACTTCCTCATAAGCACAAAAACACAAAATTCATAATCGTAGTCCAATCCGAATTGTTGACTGATATAGAACTCCTTGACTGTGATTATATCTTAGTTCCTTAACCGTAAGGTTATTCGAACTAGTTACTTCATGACATCGAATACTCCACGGACCTTCGCAGCCCTTTCAATACCTTCTCCGAGCTTATCTTTTCTCTGTGATCTAAATCTCAGAGAATCCGAGCTTTACTTACTGTGATCAACCTTAAACAGGACTCGTTGTCCCTTCCTTACCCATCTGAAGATCTTAGAGATGTAACTGAATTGTTTATGTGCTTACCACTGAAACTTTAAAGGAATGTAAATTTTTCAACTGTGGAAACGCGGATACCTTACATGCCTATATATAGTAGTTTGCCCATATATACAAGCCAACATGTATTCAACGAAGGGATGTGTCTCTTAATTGTGAGCCAATGTGAGCTTGATATTCCTTCTATAAGCCGACATGAAGAGGAGAACCGTGCTTGTCTTTGGAGGGCTATTTTACAATCCTATAGACTAGAATACATTTGACATATCCCCAAGTAGGGCTTCTCCATACATGACATTGACTTTATGACTCTAATGATAAATCCTAAGGCTCTTAACGAGAGCCATTTAATATAAAATCACCTCCTCCTAAAACCCATGAAGCAAGGCTTACAAAAATAATTTTATTTTCTTCATTACATCATTTACAAAAGTCACAATTACATGTCATTATGAAAACCAAACCTAGTTACACTTTTCAACACTCCCTCTTAAATAGGGAGGTATTCATAGTGGTACTTGGTCATCCTCAATCTGAAGAATTTCTCATAAGAAGAATTCGGATTGGTAACTCATTTGTATAGCATCATATCAACCAACATTGTTACATAGCAAGGCCTTGACTAACATCTCCTTATCTCCACAAGATCTGAGCTCAATGTTGGCGAGACCAATGATTTTTAGACACCCTCATCATTGTCTCTCTCAAAACATACCCCACCTGGGTTCTCTCAGGGTATGTTCCAGGAGGACTATTCTTATCTTGAACTCCCCAGCCCTCAAGCAATATCAGTCCTCCACGAATACTCTTCCATATCTCATCCCCGAAGAGTATCGGATGCCAAATGATTACCCAATCCTCCATTTTGTCTTCCCAAGTGAAGACTAGAATGACATGTCTATCTCTCCCTTCTCAAATAGGGAGGACATATTCCAAAAAAGGAATGTACTCATTCCTACCAAAAAGGAATGTACCTAAGCTCCCTCTTGGCTTAGGAATTTTCAAATTTCTTCCAAGTAAGAAACTTTTTTTCAGCTCCCTCTTTACTAGGGACCTACAACAGCTCCTCATGCGGAACAACCAACTACCTAAAGAACTCGTCTCTTCTTTGATGTCATCAATTTCTTTTGTCATGGAGTTTTCATCTTTTGGGGAATTCTTTGTAGGGCACAGACCATCCATCACTTTCATCCATGTGTTAGACATGTCCTCATCTCATCAGAAAATGATCCATCAGATTTTCCATTTGGCCTTTGATTTATGTCATTCTACCTTCATGCCATATTTTCCAGAAGGATCTTATATCCTTCAATATGGTCCTCTGGGAAGTCATCCACAGATCTTCCCTTTGGCAGTGCTACATCAGCCCATCCAGATATTAGTTCAAAAATAAGAGATGAACACTTAAATCAAAATTACCTTTGTGACGGTCTTTCATCATGACATCTTCTTGTAGGCATCAGCATCCTGCATGCAGATTGACACATTTCCCAAAGATATCCATTGTCAAGGGTCTCCATCCTTTTCCGACTCCTATCAAAGTCTTCATATCTTTCTAGGAGATATTCTACTCAACTCTTCTTGGTCTCAGATGTTGAATGCCTTTACCATGGCTGCATATCTCACGATCTCTTCCTTCCTTTCTTCACACGTTTCTTTCTCGGGAGCTTCCAATCAGACCTCCTCAACGGTAGTCAACCACCTCAAACTTCATATTAGGATATATTATGTTGATTTCATCTAGTGTGACTTATGCCTTCCGACATTCTTTCATAGGAGGAGATTCCTTTCCTTTGATCATGCTTCTCAAAATAGAAATAGTGATCCTTGCTACCTACAATCATACGACATGACTTTATAATATTTAATACAAGCATACATACCTCATTTACCTTTAGGTCATCTACGCTTCTTTCAGCAGCTTCCTTGATTGAAAAGATCTTCAACCCCTTGATCTGCTTCATCTCTCATGTCATCATACCATCATCCCATGAACTGCACAAATTGGAGTTCCTGATGAAACACTTGCTTCCTCTCTAGATTGGTGAATCCTCCAATGAGGATTCCATTTCGCATATCCTTATTCAGCAGATGTTTCCCTTTTAAACTGATGTATGATGAGGAGACTTGTCCTAGATGACTTCTTCCTTTGATCTTTCAATGAGGTCATGTAAAGTTTTGTAGATGTTCTATGCTAAGAGCAATTTCACTTTTCACACAGCAATCATACAAGTAGTTAAGCAAAATGTAGATAGAACATATAAGCAGATCTTACAGAAGACAAATCAGAAACAGGAAAAATGTGTGTGTTCGTTTCGGCGGTCAACAGGATGCTTTAACTAGCAAAGTCTCCTTTGGTCAGCCAGCCCAGCATGTGTCACAACAACCCTCCAACCAGTAGATGAGTCAACCAAAGTCAATTCTACAAAAGTCAACGCTGTCCTGAAAAGTCAACGCAGGGGCAGCAAGCTAAAAGTCAATGCAGCAGCAA